>CM061145.1:36309834-36502334 GCA_030710495.1 Labroides dimidiatus
TAATGTTTCAGACCTGTTGACTTAGAGCTGCTGCAGATACAAATATCAGTCCAGTATGATCATCATTTCACACACTTACTTTACTTTTTAAGGCTCATTTGTTGGTTATTAACACCAAACTGGTCGCGTTTCACTCCTACGTGAGCATGTCGATGCTAACTGGTCCAAAGTTGCCTGTGAGCTAAAGGGGAGGAGTGGACGACGTCCAGGTACTGTGGTGCGAGCTAAGAAGAGACGACATTAACCCGTCCTCCCATCCATCGTTTTGGAGAATGTGAGATTTGTCTCCAATGAGATGGACGAGCTAGCCGTGCTAACGCAGCAGCAGAAGGAATACCGGCAGATTAGCATCATGCTATTCACAGAGACATGGCTAACAGAGCTAACGCCACACCGCATTGAAGGATTTCACCTGCTGTGAGTGACAGGATACAGGAGAGAGAGACTGAACAGACTGGTGAAGAAGACCAGATCCGTCCTGGACCCTCTGGACCTTGTCGAGTTGGTGTCTGACAGAATTATGGCCAAACTGACGTCTCTGATGGACCTTGATTCTATGACCTCTGTGCTCTTACATGTGTTGGGCGGTACCACACTTTTATGATGTGATACCCATAGTTTCAGTGTTTTTGTTTTTGTCTTTAAATTTAAACTAGTGGTGGGACTTTGTCGCGTTAATTCGATAATTAACGCGGGGGGAAATTAACGTTGTTAAAAAAAATGACGCATTTTATCGTATTTTATTTTATAGTCTATATCACACAGAACGGTTCTCAGTGCACAAGTTTCTGGCAGACGGATTATAGCAACGCACTGAGTGATGGATAACACTGATGACAGCGCCTTGCTTAGCTCGGTGGATGGAAAATTTACTTTTAAAAAACAGTCGCCGCGGACCGTCAGCATCGCGGTCCGTCAGCGCGAGCCAACTCACGCTGCATCCGTCTCAGGAGCGGAGCGCAGCTCAGCGTACTCATAGCAGCTGGACACACAAGATCACAGGAGAACCACATGTTCCCGCAGGAATCACACCCATGACAACTACTTTCATGATATTTAGTATGTTAAACTCACCTGCCCTCCCAGAGCTTCATTAATTCAGTCCTTCCCTTTTAGTCTCTGTTGGTGTCCTTATATAAAGGGTGTGTTGTATCGTATATAATTATAAGGTTTTCCGCCTCCAATATAAACTTTTCCTCGTCCATGGCGTCAGATTTCCTCTGGGTCTGACCCTCTGATGACTGCTGGCCCTGTGCCAGTGTCGAAGTTTTGATATACGAGGATAATTTTACGATCGACAGGCTGAACATGGTGCTTTGTTTTGAAAAGACGGGAAACTCTGATCGTTTTTCGTGTCTGTTTTCCTGTTTGGTACGATCTGCTCTGCGGAGATTGACACGTTTTCAAAAAAAAAAAAAAACATCTTTTGAGTAAAATAAACAGGATTTTGTAGTTTAAACTTCTGTATGTGACTATTCAATGATTTAGTCTTCTACCAAAATCTGTTTGAAAAGTGTTGCTTCTGATGTTGAATATCGATGCGATTAAAATGCGATTAATTAATTACAAATGGCATAATTAATTCGATTCATTTTTTTAATCAAGTCCCACCACTAGTTTAAACGTTACACTTAAAAGACAACTCTCACATGACAAACATATTTTTTTTCCTTGCACTTTCTGGTCGTTTTTTGCTTCAGTCTCGTTTTTTTTCTACAAAGTGAAGTCCTGCACTTGACAACCTTTTCACTTCCAATACAATGCTGATATTGCAGCCTTGAGAACTGGCCGATACCGATACGAGATCAGCATGAATGGTGTGACCTTCAGCTCTATTTGAGGGAGGGAGGAGGGATAATACCTTCCTTCTGGCCTGGGAATGCTTTGGAATCCCCCAGGAGGAGCTGCTAAACTTTAGTGTGTCGAGGGGCGTCTGTTGACTGATCTCAGGTGATCTCCACGCTCTATTTGTCAAATCTCTCCTGATAAGAAGCCTCACCTTGTTTCTGAATTTGACTCCGTAGAACTTGTCGGCAGACTCGAGCAGCTCCGGCCTGAAGGTTGTGGTGATGAACTGAGCGTGACCCGCCAGCTCCACGATCATGTCTGAAAACGGAGAAAACGGATGAGTCATAATTTCCTCACGAGGTCTTCAAAACTCAGGCAGATTTTCTCGCTACATCAGAGGAATTAATTGAGAGGAACTCCCGCTCTTACCTGAGACGGCCTTCCTGTGCTGGGCGTCCAGGGCCTGGTCGATCTCATCGAACAGGTAGAAAGGGGCGGGGTCACACTTCTGGATGGCGAATATGAGAGCCAGAGCCACCAGAGACTTCTGACCTCCAGACAGCTGCTGCATCTCTCTCATCTCTCCCTGCTTCCCTGTGAATGACACCTACACGGAGGGAGGAGAGGCTGTTAGCAAACACACACACACACACACTCTTAATGGTTTCTTAATTATTAGACTCTGTGTTTTGGAAAGAGAGAGGGTCTAACAGACGACCTGAATGAATCTGAAGGCTGCTATGAGAGCTTTGATAATGATGGAGATATTTTTAGTGTGGTGAGAAACTGGGTTTTTACTCATCGTATGACTAAGTTCGCTTCACTTCTCTCTGTGGGGAGGATTTAGGTAACAAACACACACTTCAGTCGACTCCAGACTAAACTTCAAGGTCTCATTATTCCGCTTCTTACCCGGATGCCGACGCCGGTGAACTGGTCCACTGAGGGGACGCTGCTCTGTGAACCAGATCCTCTCTCGCTGTCGGCGCCGCCCTCGCCCTCGTCCTGAGACTGGCTGCCTTCGGCGTCGCCCTTCTTCATCACCAGCGTGGCTTTTCCTCCAGGGACCAGTTTCTGGAAAACCTCGCTGAAGTTCTTCGACACCTGAGGAGAGAGAGAAAAAGGTACGAAGTGAATCAGAATGACGCGCAACCAAACAGATGATGTGTGATGTGAGAGAAACAGTAACGCAGCCGACAGAGGAAAAAGAAAATGACCCTGGTCCTTCATTTTCAAAACGATGGGGTCTGAGGAGGGACAAACCAACCTGTTTGAAAGTGAGCTGGATGGCCTCGTACTTGCGCAGCTCCAGGACGTTCATGAGCTCCATGATGGATTTGTAGCCGCGGTCCAGCTCGTCCTGACGCTTGATGAGCTTTTCCTTCTGCTCGGAGAAGTTGACGAACTGGTCCAGAGCTTTCTTGTTGACGTGGCTGTACTTCTTTAGCTCGGTGTTGCACTGCTCCAGTTTTCTGAACAGCTGTGGGAGTTGGAAAAAGAAGCAAAGGAAGGAAAAACTTTAAATTCATAAATCCATGAGACGTGTCAGGTTTTCTCAAACGGCTCTGAGGATCATTATCCACGAGTGTGCATTTAAACCACTTACAGGAACACAAATCCACATCCATCATATATTACTTCCGAAAAAGCGCCGTAACGTACTTCAGCAGAGTCTATTAATGCCTGTGGATGGCATGGCCTGATTGAGAACAGCTCAGCCTGGCTCAGAACCGACGACCACTCTCCAACAAACTCTAAATTCATCCATCTGGATCACTAACGGTCGAGGAAACATGAGCAAGTGCCGCTATTACACGACCCTCTCATCCACTCCTGCAATCACTGGCACCGTCTCACCCCCGAGCAGAAAGATGAACTATGTGGAGTGTTTATGAGGAAGCGTGAGGGCTATTTCCAGCTCTGTCGAGGAGGGGAGATAACACACATGCACACACACACAGAGAACATGCTCCGACACTTATGAAACAGAGTCCCTTCAGCAAACGAGTCTGCATCCAGAGGGAGCTGGCAGAAAAAAACAATCAGAGATGGAGCACCAACTGGAGTCTGAGTCACCGCTGAGTGGGAGTGATGTGACGGCCTCCGTCCCTCCATGTGTGTGTGTGTGTGTGTGTGGTAAGACAGGATTTGACCTTCAGTTGACCTTCTCTTGTTATGCCTCAAGTGTCACTGTTGCCGTGGTAATAAAATGGCCAGAGCAGCTCTATGAAATGTTCGCTCACACCTTAGTGGAAGAGCGGTGAAGGCCTTTATGGCGGCGCTGAGAGCTCACAAGAAAACATGCAAAAAAAGACAAAACACGAGCAAACTCAGAAAACATCTTCATCAATCTGACAACAAACACACAGCATTTAGAAAACACACTGCAAATAGACGCAACACAACGGATATTAGCTTATTGCAGCGATCTGCTGCTAAACTATCATTAGCCTTTTGCTTGTATTTAGCCTGAACATGTGCATCACTTTTAAGTGTCCTCTGGAAACACTTCTGTTGTGGTGCAGTGCACTTTTCTAAAGTGTTGTGTTGTGGTCTATTTGCAGCGCATTTTCAACTTTGTTGTGTTGTGTCCTTTGCGGCACGTTTTTCAAATGTCTTGTGTGATCTTTTGCAGCGCCCTTTTTTTCCTAATGTGCTGCAAAATATCACACGAGACATTTGCAGCGCATCTTTTTTTTTTTTTAATGTGTTGTGGTTGTTGCAGCGCGTTTTTCCAACGTGTTGTGTTGCAGTCAATTTGCAGCACGTTTTTTTAATGACATGTTGTGGTCTTTGCAGCGTATTTTTCTAATGTGTTGTGTTGTCTTACAGCGCGTCTTTTTTTTTTTTATGTTGTGTTCTGGTCCGGCAGTGCGTTTTTCTAATGTGTTGTGTTTTGGTCTTTGCAGCGCGTTTTTCTAATGTGTTGTGTTTTGGCCTTTGCAGTGCGTTTTTCTTATGTGTTGTGTTTTGTCCTTTGCAGCACGTTTTTCTAATGTGTTGTGTTTTGTCCTTTGCAGCGCGTTTTTCTAATGTGTTGTGTTTTGGCCTTTGCAGCTTGTTTTTCTAATGTGTTGTGTTTTGGCCTTTGCAGCTTGTTTTTCTAATGTGTTGTGTTTTGGCCTTTGCAGCTTGTTTTTCTAATGTGTTGTGTTTTGTCCTTTGCAGCGCTTTTTTCTAATGTGTTGTGTTTTGGTCTTTGCAGCGCTTTTTTCTAACGTGTTGTGTTTTGGCCTTTGCAGCGTGTTTTTCTAATGTGTTGTGTTGTGTTTTTTGCAGTGCGTTTTCTAAATGCCGCACATGTGTTGTCATATTGGTGAAGATGTTTTCGTTGTTTGTTTGTGTTTTGTCTTTTTACCTGTGCTTTCTTAAGTTGCAGCGCTCTCAGGGCCACCGTACTTTCTAACCTTTAACACTGAAAATTGTCCTTCAGAGTGTTTAAAGCTTCAAACGGCTCAGAGCTGCATCATCTTTACTTTGACTCCTCGAATGCCAGTTTGTACCGTGTGATGTAAAAGCTGTGAGCGTCAGTCCCACAGAGTATCATCACCCTCAGCAGTGACCCTCAGCTCTGTGGAGTGTTTCTGTTTCTGCTCTTAACCAAAACTACATTCAGGTCAAGGGTTTTTGACATGATTTCCTTCCAATAATAACAATTTAAACTAACGTACCACCGGCTTTTCTTATATTGACAACTGAGGACTGTCGGGCTTTTGCTAACTCTCTTTTTAACACTTTCTTTTAAATAATAATGCTTTTATAACCGTGTAAACTTTGCCGTTTCCTTCCTTCTCTGTGTTTCGATTCAATTTAGGTGACATGAGGGAAAGCTGCTGAAGGTTGGATTCAAACCCCGGCAAACGGTTTGAGGGTTTAACTCATGGTTTACACAACACTGGCTGCTAAAACCATTAAAAAACCACTATAGAAATAAACCACCTTATCATTCGTTCAAACCCCACTTCCTGCCAGCCAACTGAAAGTACAAAAACAAGGTAAATAAGGTAAATCTTATTTCTCAAATGCAGAAGCTGACGAAAGGAACTGTTGGGTAACACTTTGGATATCGCCATCTTTACTCCCCCGAGTGGCAGCTGGCTGTTATCAATCAGGGTTTAAATATTAGCCTTTTTAGATCCGTTTCCAAATCCAGGTTTTTATTTTGAAGGAGTTTAAATATAAACTGAAAGAATGTTGTTTCAGATGGAGCTGAAAAAGTCTGTCTTGGTGTCGTACCCACTCCATCTCAGAGTCCGTGTGTGTACCTGTTTGAGTGTGAGGGTCTGGTACTTCTCGAAGGCCTCCTGCGGCAGTGAGCCCAGCTCTCGGATCTTCTTCATGCACTCCTCCTTCTTCTTCAGCAGCATGCCCTGCCTGTTGGTCATCTTCTCCAGCTCCTTGGTGTCGTGGTTGATGGCGTCGTTCTGCTCCTTCTCGATGTTCTTCCAGCGCTCCATGCTCTTGATGTGGTCTTTTATCTCCCCCTCCATCTTGTCGATCAGAGAGTCCAGATCTAGAAGAGACGCAGGAGGAGAAATGATCTGTTTTTATGTTTTCATGAAATCTCGATGTTGATCAAGTTGAGAGAAGAGAACAGAGACACAACGCTGCAGCTGAATTTTCAGATCTTATTGTCATCAAAGCTGGTAAAACATTTTTTAGAAAGACGTTACTGCAGGAAATCAGATGGATCGGATCGATTATGATCTCATAAAAAGGTTCCCTGGAGGCTAAACGCACCCTGCTGTAAAGTGGATATGCTAAAGCTAACCTGGCTCACCTCTGTTTATTCAAAACATGAGGTTGAGTTCATTCCAAACATCAGGATGAGACACTTGGAGAATGAGAACTGTAGAATAACATTTTGTTTCTTCCAAATCTTTATATTTCTGCTCTGATTTAAAACATGAAACGAGGTTTTTGAGCTGCAGACAGTCATTTTTTTTGTTTTTGGTCCACTAGATGGTGCTGTTGAGTGATTTCCTGCTGAGGCCGGTAGCAGTGATGCTCTACTTGCTCATTAAAGTCAATAAAAGAAGAAGGAAGCACCGCAGAGTGAGATGAGGAAAACACAGCGGGCGTTTAAATCAAACATGCACCTTTTTTTTCCTCTAAGACGAGACGAAAGAGATTGATCTGACACATGAAAGAGGCAAAAAGTGCTGCAAGAAGATGAAATCATGAGGAAGTCACTCTTCATCATCCTGAGATTAGCCAATGAGGGCAAAAAACACTTCGGTTTGTCTGGTCCATGCAGACGTTAGATTAGATGTTTTACTCGCTTGTCATTTTAACGGACGGGGTCGTAAAAATTTTGTCATAATGAATAATGATCCCTCAACTAAAAAAAAAAAAATCAATAATGAGAACTATTAATCATATATTTTAGCATGTCATCGTAAAAACGACTCAAATACAACTTCTAACATTAATTATGCAGAGAAATTTTACTGCTTATTGTGCAGAAAGAGAAAATGATGGATAAATAACAGACAAATAACAGAAAAAAGAGATAATAATACCGACCCTGCTGTCAGCAGCTTTGTAAAGAAAAAAAACTTTATAGAAAAAAAAAAAACATAGAACTGTTTTCAAGTTAAAACTGAACATGTTTTTTTTTTTTTTTTAGGGTCATCAAGCGAGAGAGCGGCAGAAGAGATCAGTCAGCCGACTTCTGGCGGCTGTTTTGATTTTGTTCTGGAAGCTGAAGCCCCGTTCTGCTATGTGCTAACTAAAAATGAAGACAGTTAATATCATAGTTCATTCAGCTTTTAATGAACTTTGCAGCTTGTAGCAGCATTTCTGACATTTTTTTTATGTACCAATTTTCTATTCAAACATGACATCGCTAATAAGTAGGTAGCTCCCTGTTGACGTTAATGTTCGCAGCCAACTAGTCAATTAGCTTACCGAGATTGTCATTCTTCGTCAGAAAATAAATCAGCCACGGCGTGCTGTCTTTTCAGATGCTCGTACATCGCCGTCGTGCTGTCATGGAAGGACATTTCTGCTTTGCAGATTTTGCATTGCACACTTTTCTCCTTTATTTTGGAAAAATGCTCCCAAACTTTCCAGCTCTGTTGCCGGCTAGCCATGATACTGTTGGGCATAACTTTTCCAGTGACATCACAGGTTACCCCGGTTACCACTTCTGCGCGTATGCGTCAAGGACAGAACGGCAGACGAGACAGGTGAAAGTACAGCGGCAGTTTGAGGGAAAAATAAAATTTAAAAAAATATTTAAACGACGACGTTGATTATTAAATAAGTCGCTGACGAATTTGATCGTCGACGTCATCGTGACTAGTCGACTAATCTTGGCAGCCCTAAAGATAAAACAAACCAGAAGGTCAGAGTGTGTGAGATCATAAACAATACCTCATTAAATATTCACGCTCGCCACTAACTGGACTGAGGCTCTGCTGCAGGTTAGACATATGATTAATGAATGACTGTGTTACAATGAAAGTGGACTGGATCGCTGTCGGGGTTTTTAATAGCCTTCTGATTTTTCTGTCATCGCTCAGGTTTATTTCAGGGTATCATCACAGCGTTGATCCGTCCGTGTGCTCGACTTCTGCTCCGTAGAAATTAAACAAAAGTAGGACTGAGGTGAGATTCTGAGACAGTTTTTCTTTTGTGAACAGTTTTCTTTTGTGTGCACAACATGCAGCTGAAACGGTGTCAAATTCTACTCAACAAAAGAAAACAGTCCGATGGGAAAAACTGACATGAAAGACTTGAGAACAAAGGATTAAACAACATTTCTCATCATACGGCAGATTAAATGAGAAACAAAGAAAGTTCAGGAGGAGAGCTTTCAAACAACTGATTCCATCTGAGTCACAGAGCTAAAACTGCAATAATTAAACATTATATTCAAACTGTGAATCAGTGCGTCACACCAGTTTGCCGTCAGCCCCGAATGCTGTTGTGCCGAATTTTAAAAACTCTACAGAAATCCCTGAATCGCTACCAGACGATCTAACACAAAGGGCTGCCCATAGCTCCGCCCACGACAGGCCTCCAGAGGGCTGGCCAATCAGAGAGAAGAGGGTTTGTGGAGCAGGGAGCCTTAAAGAGACAGCAGCTAAACAAATTACTATTATGTTTTTTAGCATTTTCAAAGTTTTTATATTATTGTTTTATATCTATTTTATCATTTTGATATGTTGGAGGGAGTGGGGTTAACATGTCGGTTGTTCGGTGGGAAAAAAAACAACAAAAAATTGGGTGTTGTGAACATTGTAATGGAAATGTGTTATGTTAATATGTTGATAACCCAAATAAAAAGACGTCAGAGAGGGGTTTTTTTAACACCAGGGAGAAAAAAAATGTTTTTTTTTTATTATTTTTGAGATACTACCAGGGGCACCAGAGGGACATGTAACGCTTCAGGCTTCCATCGTCTTCTCTACAGTTTTTACCTTCAGACCGCGACAGAGTATCCTTCACACGCTTGTTGATGCCGTCCAGCTCAGACGTGGTGGCTGTGAGCACGGTGCCTCCCTCGGTCTCTCGCAGCTCATTCAGCTCCTGCAGACATGCAAGGATCAGACAACAGACTCACTCCACTCTTCCATCCTGCATGAATTCAACCACAGGATTTCAGCGTACCTGCTCCACTTGGTCCAGACGCTTCCGTAAGTTCTCATTGAGGTAAGTTTCCACTCTGGTCATGATGCCCTCCAGCTTGATCCTCTCATTCAGGAGCTGCCTGTTGTCCTGTGGGAGGATGAAAGAGGCATTAACACAGTGTCTTTAGATCAGGGGTCCCCAAACTTCCTCCTGTGAGGGCCACATCACTTTTCCCTTCTCTAAACGTAAACATTTATTGTTTTCCAGAAAGCCACACATAACCAAATATTAATAACCCAGTCAGGGATCTTCACATAAATAAATAATAACACTACTAATGAAATAAATAACACTGATAGGGGCACAGACTGCAGAAGGGTGAAATGGTATGTCATGTTCTATGAAGGGCTGCAATCAAAAATTTTGATATCTGTAGCGATACCAAGCAGCAACCTCCAGTCTGAAAATATGAGGCAATGCGGAAGTGCTAAAGTCTGCTGTTCCTTGAGTGTCCGCTTGAGGCTGTCTCCGGAAGTACCGGAAGTCACAAACACACCAAGACAAAAAAAGCCGTTTTCACGGCCAAAATAAGCACATTTACAGCCTGGTACAAAGAATGTCTCCCGTCTGAATCGCTAATTTCACTAACGGCACACACTGTACGGGGGTGAATTTTTTTCTAATTCGTCAGTTTCCACAATATTAAGCTCTCCAGTTTGTCCAATCAGAGGCACAGCTCAGATCACGTGACTGTGGAGCGTCCTATGGTTGTTACTGTGGAGACTCACAGCACGCCTCATTTCCAATATGGCCGCGCCGGCCGTTTGGCTTCAAAAGTCCGTTTCAGGAACAGACGGGTGACGTCGCGGAGACTACGTCCATTAATTATACAGTCTATGAGCGATACCGATACCTTCACTTTGATACCGGTTCCTGAACAATACTTTTTTCGATACCAATTTTTATATCAGCTCTGACAAAAAGAAACCTTCATTACATGTTATGGTACAAATCTTGAGTTTTATTTTCCATCTTCATCTAATTTTCTACTCTGAGCAGTTTTCCTACATAAAAGTGACAGGTCAGTTTATACTGAGTACGCTGTAAATGTGTTAATAACTATTAATGAACTTTCTTCTGCCGATTCTTGTTTTCTTTATGATAACTGATAAACTCTCCTCCTTTATCCAGGCTTTTGACCGTCAAAGGTGACTGAAAAGAAACAAACATTAGCGCAGTTCATCTGCACGCAGTCGTCTGTTCTGGCTGCAGCTTGGAGCTGTGAGCTAAGATCAAAACATACTTTCACTCCGTCCCCAAACGACAGAAAAGTCGCTGAATTTGTCGCTTTTAAAGAAAAAAAAAAGTGGCTAAAGAGGTCTGAAAGTCACTAAATATAGCGACAGAGACGCTAATTTGGTAACACCTTCCTGCATACCACAACCACCTGTAACGTTACAGCGAATCACCGGCAGCATTATTAAAAAAAAAATCATAATGCGTATCTGGTATTGTTCAGGGGGCCGTAGTTTGGGGACCACTGCTTTAGACCTTCGCTCTGTTTCAGAGAGAGGAAATCTTTCCCGTGATATGATCGCAGTGCTGGAAATATGAGCAATGATAGTAATAACGTTTTTCATGCTGCATGAAAAAAACAAAACACTGCACTACAAAAAAAAGAGGAAAGGGAGACGAGTCCAGAGGGCGTCTTATTTCAAGACAAAAATGACGCCTGAACTGCTTCTGAAGGGCAAAAATAAATCTGCCAATAATTCAGAATCGAATGTTACGCAGCAGCGATAAAATTAGCAACCACCAACAGTTTAAAACCCGACATGAAAGTGTCCACGGTGAGTTGGCGGAGCTGTTGCACAATGGCTGCAGGAGTGGCTGCGAGTACATTGACGTGAGAGCTCAGAGCAAAAGGCTGGATCAGAGAACATCCTACACACAGCTGCCTGCCTGCTGCTCTCACCTCAGCCGAGTTTGAAGACGGTAGCAGGAGGCCGAGAGGGCGGGAACAAAGTAAAAATACAGATATATATAATACATATGTAGGTAACTGACATGTTCGCTGAGACGAAGATAAACACGAGGAAGGACGTGGCTGCTTCGACGATTAGAAAAAATAAAGTTTCTCATCCAGTCGAAATCTCTAAAAGCGGTTTACGTCTTTTGAAAGAGCCAATGATTCAGATAAATTATTCTAAAGCGTCCGTCTCTGTGATCCTGCTGACCTGCTGCAGTTGTCGGATCTCGTCGTTGAGGTCATCGACGCGCCTCTGGTCCTCCAGGCTGAGCTGAGAGAGCAGGTCTGTTCCCAGCTCGGCCTTCAGTGACTCCCTGGTGGACTCCATGGCGTGGAGGCTGGCCTCCAGACTCTGAAGGCTGCGTTGCTTTGAACGGAAGAAGAGAAAGAAATTTCAGCGCTTTAAGCTCCCGGCGCTCACAAGCACAAACTCAAACGACGACGTCGTGACTTGAGTTTTACCTTGGGCATGAACGTCTTCTCCGACTGCTGCCTCTTCTCCTTCAGCATCTTCATCTCTGACAGGATGCTGTCTCTGGAGGCTTTGAACTTCCTCTGCTGCGTCTCGATCTGCTGCATCTGGTTCATCAGCTGGTCGATCTCGTTGTTGATGCGTGGAGTAGACATTAAGGAAGCTTAAGCCAATTATCACGCCAGGTGATGTTTAAATTCACGTCAACAAAAATACTAGAGCCACGCTAGGAGTCAACAGTTTCAAGGTCTTCAGAGGCCAGAAAAGACAACAGAGTTGATTTTGGCAGCTGTTTTAACCATTTTAAGACCCCGTTTACACGACAACGTTTCACTCAAAAAACACAGAGAACAAAATCTGTGTTCACACGGAAAAGCTGATGGACTGAAAACACTGTAGTATGCATAACAGGCCTGTAGGTGGCGATATAACTGTAGAGTCTTTTGGTAGTCTGCCGCCAAAGTAAAGGTGGGCTGATCATCTGGTGTTTATATTAAATGCGTCTTACCCGAGTGTAGGTCTGCCACATACGATTATTTTGATAATTGACTAGTCAATGATTATTTTTTGCGATTAGTCGACTATTCGGATCATACATAATTTGCATCTTATTGCACCAGCATACAGCTAACATCATTAGCTTCCAGCTTCAAGTGTTTAAGGTATGTACTAACTAAAAATGAAGACAGTTAATATCATAGTTCATTCAGCTTTTAATGAACTTTGCAGCTTGTAGCAGCATTTCTGACATTTTTTTTTAATGTACCAATTTTCTATTCATACATGACATCGCTATTAAGTAGGTAGCTCCCTGTTGACGTTAATGTTAGCAGCCAACTAGCCAATTAGCTTACCGAGATTGTCATTCTTCGTCAGAAAATAAATCAGCCACGGCGTGCTGTCTTTTCAGATGCTCGTGCATCGCCGTCGTTCTGTCATGGAAGGACATTTCTGCTTTGCAGATTTTGCATTGCACACTTTTCTCCTTTATTTTGGAGAAATGCTCCCAAACTTTCGAGCTCTGTTGCCGGCTAGCCATGATACTGTTGGGCATAACTTTTCCGGTGACATCACGGGTTACCCTGGTTACCACTTCTGCGCGTATGCGTCAAGGACAGAACGGCAGACGAGACAGGTGAAAGTACAGCGGCAGTTTTGAGGGAAAAATAAAGTTTAAAAAAATATTAAAATGACGACATCGATTATTAAATAAGTCGCCGACGAATTTGATCGTCGACGTCATCGTGACTAGTCGACTAATCTTGGCAGCCCTACCTGAGTGCTGAAGTGGAGCAACAGATGCACATTTTGGCTGTCAGCAGATTCAGCAGCACAACACGGTAAGTCCACCATTGAACCGTTGCTGTTCCACAACGAAAGTGGAATGCGCACGCGTAAAACAAAGCGTGACGTCAGCGTTTTCACCGAAAACGCCGGCTTACTGTTCCACTCTGCTTACCATGTATCCACTCTGAAGGGCGTTTCAAAAAAGCTGCGTTTCAGGTCGGGTAAAACCCGTTTCCTTATAAACGAGACACCGAAACGCAACAAAACTTTTGCGTTTTGTCCTAAAACCATCGTTGTATAAACGGGGCCTTAAATCCATCGCTCATCACTGCTTGCTTTATTCTCATGTAGGCTGGTCTTCCTTGTCGTCACACAGACTAAAACATTGGTATCTTTTTATTTATAAGTGTCTCTCAGGTCTGCTTCCCTCTTATCTCTACACCTAATCTTTCCTTTGGGGTTTTTTTCCGTCTGTAACTTTGTGTTTTCACTGATTCTGTCTCGGCCAGGTCTCCCTTGAAAAAGGAGTTTTTTTTTAATGAATTCAATAGGACCAACCTGGTTAAATACGGGTTGAATAAAAACAAATAAAAAACTGCTGTTTTTCATTTCAAAGTAGGACAAAATGAGACACGGCAGCTAATAAAAAGCAGCAGGAGCAAAGGGTATTCTCATTAGAGAATAAAAAGGTCAGAGGTCGGCACGAACGCTCCTTGATGTTGGTCAGAGTGCTCCGAATGTGTGACTGGGCCTCCCACGGTGAACTGTGTCATCTTTGATATCAGGTGGCGGTTTAAAGACGTCTGCACCGACTCACCATTGAGCTAATTTACCAGACGGGGCGATCGATCGTGCAGAGTTTCAGCGCTCCTCTCGCCCTTTGAGGTTCACTGCACTCAATAAACACTGAAGTAAATCAATCAGCTGCTTTTTTAAGGTGGTATTGAAAGTCAGCGGCGTTCTGCCTGCTCGCCTCAGCACTTAAAAACACAAAACCAGACCACTAAGAAAAGGGATGCATTAATCTGTGCCGTGACGACTTGATAACGAAGTGTGAAGTCTGTACAGGCTGCAGCATTTCCACCGTGTGACCTCAGCGTGCGGCTGATGGCTGCAGGATGAGGGCAGCTGCATCAGCGTGGAGTCACGCTTCTGTCCAGAAGAGGTGAACGGAGAACAACAAGAAGCTTTTAAATAATTGATCCGCTCTCTGACTCACCGCTGCAGGAGTGAAGGACGGGCGCCGTGTCATCAGCCCGCCCACTCACACACAAGCGTAATCTCCAGGTGCCCACACACACACAAAGAGATGAACAGGTGTGCAAACACATAGACAATCATACCTGAGCGGAAGTGACCATTTCCATAAACATATTGTACAGGTAAAAACTAATCCTCTCTGATCCGCCTGCTCTGCCCTCGAGGGCTGACCAGCAGTGAGTCACGGCTCTGGCTGATATGACCTAACACATACTAATCCTCCGTGACCTGCTTACACACTCCCATTGTGTCCAATCAGCGTCCTGCTGGCTGAGGTAGCCACGTAACCCAGATGGATTAAATCCACATTTTGCAAACAGGTGCAGCTGTTTGTGAAATCCCACCTTTATTGGGTGAGATCTTCGACGGTTTCCAAAACAATTCGTCACAAAACACAGACTCTGTTTTGGATTCAGGCTGCCAAAATCACAGGAGCTGTCTGTTTGTCACACCTGCTGTTTTACTGCTGTGTCATCCAGACAGAAGCGAGTCAGAGCCCGTCTTCATCCGCCCACTCTGCTTATTAAATATGCATCATAAATGATGCTGGAAGTAGGTGCTAAAACAGTTCAGAAACGATGCTGAAGAAGTCGTTTCTCTCAAACTAAATCAAATCTTTGAGCCTCATGTGACTGTGACTGTGAGTTATCATCCATACATCCCAGCAGGGGTTAAACTCGGCCTCCGACAGGGCGATCGTTTGGACACCGCATGACTCACTTCTTAGTAAACAACTTGTCTCGAACTCCAGCAGCAGAAGGAGAATGAGTAAGACCTCTCGATCCCACCAGCTCTCATTGTCAGCCACGCTGCAGAGACGTCTGCAGCACAGTTGGAAATCCTTCTAACGGTCTGTTCCAAACAACCAGGGAAGCCATCATTACTTACCAACAGACTCATTACATGATTTTAAAAAAAGGATATGTTCGATGTTTCTGCGTAGGTTTTCGTTGAGCTTGGCCTCCAGCTCGCCCAGCTCCTCCTCGGCCCTCCTCATGTCTTTCTGCAGCTCCAGACGGGACTTCCTGGTGTCGTAATAACCTCCTGTGAGAGCTCCGCGGTGGCTCACCTGGTCACCTGGAAGGTCACATCGCATCAGGTCATGTTATCCATCATAGAAAAGAGGCTTCACCAGCACATAAACCAACCAAACTTTAACTTTAAAACTCGATTCGATTAAGATTATTGACATCCTGATTCGATTATCAACGATTCTTGATTAGCGATTACTGGACAGTGACCCAAAAATATTGCCCCATTACAAAAAAACAAACAAACAAAAAAAGTTCTTTTATTGAGAAACAACAACTAACTTGGCAAAACTTTAAGGAATCAATCCAGTATGCTGTGAGGCTCAGCAGAAACATGGGACAAACATCTGTTGTCCAACAAATCACATCATGTTTGAATCACCTCACATGTCATCATGGACTGTGCTGTACAGTTTCAGTGAGGCAGGATGGGAAACCCAATATCTGAATGGCAGGACACGCCGTGTGCGCCGTCTTTAAAGTGTTGAGTTTCAGAAAAAGCGACAGAGTGACCGCTCTGTTTTGGGTTTTTTTGGTTGGTTTTCAAAAGTAGTGTCAGAGTGAGCGCTCTATATGCTATAGCTGATCTTTGGTGTTTCTTTCGCTAGCTTCGTCTCGTGTTCAGTTCTGAGACTGCAGAGAGATAAACGACAGCACACTGTGGATAACAGAGATGGCATAAAACCTGCGTCCCACCTTAGCGTTCTCTTTCTCTCTCTGCGTAGATTTTTCCGTTCTTTTTCATTTAATAATCGCTTCAAACTCGTCCATAACATGATCGAGATTAATCTATAATAGATTTTTCTCCACCACCCCTGTTGGAATCACTTTTTGCAGGATGGAAAGCGACGAGCTGATGAGCCTCAAAGGTATGATTTCTGAAGTGTGTATCACAGGTGAGCTTACCCTCCAGAGTGATACAGTCCATGGTGAACGCTCTGGCTAACTGCGTGGACACCTCCATACTGCGGCAGATCAGGGTCTTTCCGAATACGTGCTTGAAGGCCTTGTCAAAGTTGGCGCTGTAGCGCAGCTTGCTGATCATGGGGATGGCATCCTTAGAAAGCAAAAACATTTAATATGAACACAGAAGAAAAAAAATGTCACTGAAGGGTCAAAATGAAGTTGTGACTTTTCCATGTGCCTTACGTTGGTCTCTGGGTAGGCGGTGTCTCTGACATCCAGCTTGCTCAGAGGCAGGAATGTGACTTCTCCAGGAAGGTTCATTTTGTTGAACTCCATCAGGATTTTGGTGCTGACTTCATCAGTCTCCACAATGTGGTAGAACAATCTGGAAAACATCAAGCAGAAACATTTAAGTGGATGGATTAACCACATTTACCTTTTCTGCAAATGGAAGCAGCAGCACTGTAAAGAAATATCTCTGACAGTGTTCATGAACCGATAATAACAAGTAAACCTGGGGCACAAATTCATTTTAGTTTTAAAACTGGAGATCAGCTCAACAAACATCTTTGGGTTACAACACACTGGATAATTTTCAGACAGATTTAAGGTCTGATTTTCCTCCCCCAGGATTGAGGGGGCGTGGCCTGATTTGGGACTTGCCTTCACCAACGTTTTGTTCAAATAATCCAACTATTTTACCACTTCCGACTGCATCAGAACCTCCAAAATCTGGAAACATAGATATTAAAGTGCCATTGACTTGATGTTACAGCTCCAAGCGGCAACCTCCGGTCCGAAAATATGAGATGATGCTGAAGTGCTAAAATCTACAGTTCGAGTGTCCACTTAAGGCTGGCTCCAGATTCTTCCTTGTTTCATTGATGAGTCGCGAGTTTCTAACAATCGTTTGAAAAAAAAATTAAATAATTCGTGAGACTATTATCGAGGGATGAACAAATCCAACTTCTTAAGTCGTGATATCAATACTATTTCGATATCAGTATTAATCTAACGGTCTCTATTCCTTAATACGAGGATGAGCTGGAAAATGATTTGGTAACTTCAGGATTTTCTGACTTGAGATGAACAGATGAATCTTCTGGATCTGCCAAATGGATCGATCCATTTCCACCAGTATCTGATCAATCTACTTGAGTCTGTATTAAACTGATACCAGGATCGGATCAGGTCTTCCTTACCATCAGCTAATCTTAAAAACAAGCGCTCGTATGCGTCTCGTTCTTCTTCAGAGATTTTTGGCTGTTGGCAAACCAGCTGAAAGATGCGTTACTGCCACCTACAGCATGCATTCCTGTCACGTAAGATTTCGTTTGTGTACATAAAACTTTTTTGCTTTAATTGCAGCCTTTGCGATTTGAACACACAAACAATTTGGTGGTAAAACAGGTGCTGTGAGATTCAGATCTGGAGAAAAACTGCAGCGCCGAAGAGTTCTGGGAGGAACTTTGACAAATAAATTCACGGTAAATGAGGTAACATGCAAACTTTGATCTGTAAACTAGATGATATACATGATCATATTTGTATATCATATTTAATGAGCATACAAAAACTTGGCTAAGTCATTAAATTGTAGTGATAGACCGATATGCCGATACCGATTATTAGGCGTGGAGGAGGCTGATAACCGATATTTGCAGCCGATATTCATTTACAGTAAAAGTGAATATACTGGCATCAAAATTTTGAATAATACAAACTCTGATCCTTAACTTTGTTTAAATGCCTTTCAGCACATGTTTATTTAAGATTTTCCAGGCTCAGCAGCATGTCTTCTAAAGGTCAATAAAAATTTAAATAAATAAATAGCTCCCTTAAGTTTTCTACAGTATATAAACTGTTTCAAAATTTCAATACAACTAAAATGTTTATCTCTTTTTTTTTAACTTCAAACAATAACAATAACAATATCATTTTCAAGAGCCAAGCAAGCTGTGAAAGTTATAATAAGTTCATAGACTGTGAGATAGTCACGATGCTAATTGCGTTAGCCGGTCAATGGGATTTTCCATTCATGTTAGCATTAAGCTAGCGGACTTTCGCTAACCGAAGCAAAGTAGTTAAGAATAGCTTTCCTTTGCCAAGTTTTGAAGTGACCCATTATCGGTCGTCGTATTAAAAAAAAGGCCAATGCCGATATGGGTCAAAATGACAAATACATGGCCCGATAATCGGCCCGCCCGATAATCGGCCCGCCCGATAATCGGCCCGCCCGATAATCGGTCTATCCCTATTAAACAGATCTCCTGATGTTTCCATGAATTGGGCTTGGAATTATTTGATGGTAACTTATTAGTGTTTGTGTTCAGAGGATTGTCCTGTCCAAAGATTTTAAAACTGGTTCAGATCTAAAATTCATCCAGTGTGTCCATCCAGCTGATCTAACTTGGCCAAATGATGCAAACAGAGGAGCAACACTTCACTCTGCTGAATATTAATACCACACATCAGGCTCCCCGAGGCAACATTTCATCAAATATGCAGAAAACGTTTTAACAACTCTGGTATGAAAAAAATGTCGGCCTCACCTTGTGCCAGCTGTCACCTCCACGCATGTGTAAAAAGCGGGCTCACACTCAAAGTTATTCATGACGATGCCGTGGTAACCGTTGATGACATGCTGGTTGATGCCTTTCCGGCGAAAATGCTCGAGGACTTTGTTGATGCTGTCGATGCCGTTTAAGATAGCCTGCGGGGAAACAAACGAGAGTTAAAGAACATGTGATTAAAAGAAAACAAAGATTTAAACATGGATCAATATAATCTGATAAAATTCTAACGTCCTCTTCAATAAGCTTCAGTTCACACTGTGGAGAAAGTTAGACGCGCGTGCTGTGAACACTAATGAGGAAGAGGACAGGTAGAGTCCACTGAGTCAGCAGAGACCAATCAGAGAGAAGCACAAACCCATGAAGTCGACTTTAATCTCTGCACATTATTCAGAAATTGATATTTGATTGATGTTTCTGCCCAGGAGAAACGGCCGGTAGTTACCGAGCACGCAGAGAGGAGTGAGTCATATGTAAATTTAGCACGCCGTGATAAGACGCCAGCAGCGAGGTGGATGAATGATTCCATTTGATATACCTGCACTGACAACTGGCTGAGTCACAAAGTGAGTCTTTCGCAGTGTTGAGGTGGGTTCATTTAAAGAGAGAGAGAGAGAGAGAGAGACACTTTTCTCCCTCAGGGTTTGATTCTTCATTCCCATTTTTCCCCTCACAGAACTTCCCAGACGTGTATGTGTGCAGGTTTTATGGACGTTGTCATTTTTACCTCTGAGTTACAAATATGATGATGCGTTTGTGTGCACACGAGTAAGAGGATTAGTGTTTCACAGCACAGACCACATCATGTGCGGAGGATGTATCTGTGTTTTTCGGTCATGCACGGTGACACCGACCTTGCCGGTGGCCGCTCGAAGGAGCTGCTGTTTCTTCTCCAGGTCTTCCCGTTTTGCCGCCAGGGCCTGCTGCTCTGCATTCTCCTCACGCCACAGGTAGCTGGACAGACACAGACAATCACAGGGTCTTTACACTCACAGGAAACCAAAACCGACTACGGACACAAATCCCAGAAAAAGAAACCAGTTCAAAAAGGACACAAACATTGATGCTACACGGTGTGCCAAATCATCATGAAATGAACTGCTCCTTGAAAACCTGGAAGGCTGCAAGTGATGAAGTGTTTTGGTATTATTCACTGATGAGACTCTTGAATCTACGAATGATAAAGCAAAGAAATTGTAGCATGACCACTAAACTATAAAAAAAAAAAAATCAGGATGAGCAAATCACAAAGAAAACGCTTATTGAACGTCATCAAGCGGAGATCAAACGAGAGGTTTCTAAAAGATCTTTAAGCCCCGTTTCCACCAAGCGGTCCAGTATGGATCAGTACAGTTTGGTACGGGTCACATCAGTAAAGCCTTTTCCTGTTTGCATTTCCACAGCCAACCATGGGCTTCTTGGTAGGTAGCATGGACGCTGGATGCTGAGAGCCACGTCAGCTACGCTAATAAATCCAACGAAGAAGAGAAAAGCAACACCGTGAACAAAGACCAACGATGGAAGACATCCAGCAATTCGTCTTATTTGTGATGGCCGTGGCTTTTTGTAACGAAGCGCAATCAAGCTTTGTTTCAACCAATCAACAGTGTACGGATCGGTTATTTGGGGACCAGTTTTAGTCGAAGGAAACGCCACAAAATGTGTGCCGTACCGAGACGAACAGGACCGAACCGCTTGGTGGAAACGGGGCTTTAGCTATCAAGGAGGACATTTCCGACGCTGTAGAGCTCGATGATGTACCCAAGTCTACTGGATGTAGGACGCCAAGACGAGTGACCAAAGACCTCCCCTGAAGAAAAGACTGGAGCGGACAAAAAAAAAGCACTTCGACCTTGCATTACAACAAATTTAAATTCAAGTCACGTGACAAGAAAAGAAACAACTTAGAAAAAAAAAGAACCTTGAGACGATTTCACAGCGGTGGATGAAATTATTGGAACAGCTGACAAGTCTTTTTTTTTCCTGCCTCCAAATCCCGATCACATTCATCTTGGTTGAATGTGCTTTAACCCCCCCCAAGTTAGGTTCTCGCCTCTGATTGGTCAGCTTTGTGTCATGTGAGCAGGTAACAAGGAAGTGCAGCAAACAATTTTACTGTAAGAAGCTAATTTTACTATCTGCACACACTGTACTAGACACTTTATTTTTAATAACTCTTCATTTTTTAAGTTATTAAACTTAGATTTTTTGCCCATATAAGGGCATGGCTGGATTGACTGACAGGTGGGCACATCCTGTAGCTTACGCTCGTCTCTTTGCTTCATCCACAATCAAATCCAGGCTGCATTTTCCAAAATGAGGACAAAGAATGACAATGAAAGCATAAAATAACAAGCAAAAGTGATGCTCCTTCATTTTCACAATGTTTCACCTCTTTAAAATTTGATTTGTCTCAGATGATGATATTCTCAAGTGGTACACAGTTTGTTTAATTACTGTTAGATAACTTCATTTGTGTAATTTAAACAACGTCGCTGCCAAACAGCGCCTCTGTTTATTCTGAGGTATCAATATTTTTCAGATCACTCGGTCCGAACAGCGTGCAGCTGTGTGCTCTGCATGTTCCTCTCTCTCTGCCAAAGCTGTAATTATTCTGCCTTTTCACCCGCTGCGCTTCAAACAATGGATCACAGAGAACTGGACTCAGTATCAACCACACACGAGCGTAGTGAGATCCTCTATTAGTGATGCACATTTTGCTTCCAGCGATTACAATTAATGTCTGGAGATACTTCGTAAAAGGGAGAGCTCGGTGTGTCGTCTTAGGAGAAGGAAGGAAACAGCTGTCATGACTAATGTTTCACTGATCATCCACAGCACAAACGATCCGTCCTGAAGGACCTTTTAAAAGCTGGCAGCAGGTTGCCTGAGGCATCGTCCTCTGTGATATAAATAAAGCTCATTGTTAAGGTGGACAGACAACAGACATCAGAGTAACACAGAGCTCTGGTGTTTGACTAAAGGTTGCCAAGCAGGAAGAAGAAGGGTGGATAGTTTAACCTCTGAGCCACACGCAGGTTTAAGACTCATCTATGATCAAAAATCAACCATTAAAAAACCTCAGCTTTGAATTCAATCATTCAATCCATGTGCAGCCCAATGATATCCAAATATCACCACAGCATACGGATGAGAGAAACATTTTTTTGATATGTGTTAATTTCTTAAAGTTTGACCTCAGCCCATCTGGAATGAATGGGGAGTTTCTGACCTATACTGCAGCCAGCCACCAGGGGGAGCAGCTTTTGTGGCGACCTCAGTTTGAGCCGAGCATGATGACGTCCATTTTTTTTTTTTACAGTCTATGCTCTGAAATAAATTGCACACCACAGCCAAAAACTTAAAGTCCAGACATGGCAGGTAGTGCACGCTGATGCTTCGGACTTCAAGTAGCACATAAAGGTTCTAACTGTAGCCACACAGCGCAAAACTACTCTTGTGTTACAGGATTCAGATAAATACCGACATTACTACTGACAAAAAACATAACAATTCTGAAATAGACGGGAATCCGTCAAAGCGACGGAGAACTTTAATCCCTGTAGACGTTTCTTACTTTCGTTCACTCTGCAGCTCGTCCTTCCTGTTCTTCACCTCATAGTACTTCTTGTCGAGTTCCTCAACGCGGGTCTTCACCTCGTTTAGATCTTGGTCCAGTTTCTGAAAGACGAGACGAGCACACCCATGAAAAGTTTATGTTTTAACAGATCTCTTTTGGCACATGTGAAAAGCATTTATTGTTGATCCTTGATGGCGTCTTACATTGTACTGCTCGAGGTTCTTCTCCTTGTTGGTTTCGGTGTCCTCCAGGTCTTTGTGGATCGCTGCGATCTGCCTCTTCTTATCATTGATGGCCTGATCCAGAGACTTCAGCTCCTTCTTGATCCACTTGTCCCTCTCCTCCTTGGAGGTGAACTGGCTGCCTCGGCCCTGCTTGGCGTACAAGTCCGTCCTCTCCTGTGTGGCCTGGGCCAGTCTGGGTGGAAAGGTGACCACAGAGAGAGAGAAACGTTCTTAGATTCGATGTAAAGCCTTTGCAGGAATTAGTCTTCGTTCTTATAACGTTAATGTTCTTGTTTCCAGCCCTTTGTCATGCAGGTAGCTCATTAAAGTCAGACTGTTTTCCTGTGATTTGCAAACACCAGAGACTTAAAGAGGGAATGCTGTTCAAGATTCTGCTGGTTTTCATAAAGTCTGCATTGAAACGATGGGATATTATCCATGAATTTCTCATGTGTATCCACCTCTTGATCTACTCCTATCAAAATGCGTTCAGGCTGTGATGACTGACTCATCGCCTGATACTCAAGGGACCGTGGCGGAGAATGAGTCATCCATACCTAGATATGCCGCGCTCCTCTTTCTCCTTCACCATATTGAATTTGGGTTCGGTCTCCTGCAGCTCTTTTTGCTTCTCCTCGATTTTTTCCAACAGCTTCTGACGCTCTTTCAGCAGGCGTTTCTGGAACAGAGAGAGATGAGACGTTTTTGTTTTAGAGACAAAGGAAAGGAAAGGAAAGAACGGGATGTGATCTGTAAGAGCAAAAACATTAACAGTTATTTTATATCTTAAACACATCTTGCACAGATTATTTTCGGGCTTTCAAGAAATATTTTGAGGTATTTCAGTCTGCTGCCCAAATCACTGTTAAAAATGAAGCAAATAAGGCTGAAAGAAACTCTTTTGGTATGATTTGAATTCAAGAAAAAAAATATAACGGAAATAAATGTTTACTTTCATCAGGAGTGTTAAAAACCAGGCCAAAGTCTACAATCTGTCCTGAGCTCCAAGTGACCAATGGCTTGGTCCCGCCTTAAACGGGATGAGCCAATCACAGTGCGTACAGCACCCCCATACACTCGGACATTGTCTGCCTGGAAGAAGTTGTTTACAACATTTTTTTTCCACCAGATCCTCTTCTCTGCCAGGTTTGGCTTCAATTTCATGCCAGAAACAGTTCATCAGAAGATTATCACGGTGATCTCTGTGCGATGAATCCTATAAATGTTGGTTATGCTGGTGTCTCCCTGCAATCAGCGACACCTCACCCTGCAGGGCGAAGCTGCAGAGAAGCGGAGTGTTAATTGGACGGGTGTCGAGTGCTTCTTCTCGCCTCGACTATTCCATCATAGCTGCTGTCAGATGGCTTAAACCCTGCGAACAGTATTTTTCAAACTCCCATGTAGCTTCAACTATGTGTCAAGATTTGATTCTCTTGATTCTCAGCTTCCACCTGAAACGCCACAACACACGACTGAAGATCTGCTGATTCTGACAGGTCATGTGTGAGGTGATTGCCGGGATGTCGCCCCACGGGAATGCAAACTTCTCCCTTCGACGCCATCTCAAAACAGAACCGTCAGCAGCAAATGACGCAGTTCTGCACCCTTTTGCTTTTTCATTTCTCTCCAGTAACTTTTGGCTGATTTGGTGCCAGCTGGAGCCAGGTGGGCTTAATCCAACCAGCAGCCAGCATGACGCCTTGGACCCGTCTCTATTCACACGAGGAGTGAGCCAATAAATCCGTGATGTATGATTCCCATCTGCGCACCCGCACGTGCACACACACACACACACACACACACACTGAACACATGGCCATATGGAGGCGAATCAGTGCCAGCTTTGTACACAAAGACTTGTGCCAGCAACGATGTACAGTGGAGCTGATGGAGAAGAGTCTGATCTGAGGCTGTTGCTTTTTCTGTTGTGGTTTAAATCATCCAACTATTGGACCAGCAAACGTTCAGGAAAGAAAAACGCACTCAAACCGTCGGCTTCCAACTGCAAAGACTGAGCTACGACCTCCTGTGACCTGTTGAAGAAATGTTTGTTGACGCTCTGTCAATGGGAGATGGTCACAAACCCCAAGTTGGCTCTGAACTTTGTTCCTTCGGCACCACGCTCTCAAATCAGCCAAGAAAGGAGTTCAGTTCAACCAGTGACTCATCCTTTCACGCCTCATTTCACCTCTGTGTTGTAAAAGAAGAAAAAAATGTTTTGCTCAAAATAAGCTGCCAAATCCAACACAGCCCTGTCCCTGCTTCACTTTCACTCCCTCTCCTCAACACAAATGTTTCTGCTGTTTATTTCCAGAGTTTAACCGAAGCCTGTCAAGCTGAACTGCAAAAAGCTGCAATCAAAGCGAGCGTTAGCGTCTCATAACAGGAAAAACTCTTTTTAGACATAATGAGACAAAATCCCGACGAGTCCAGAAAAAAAATCTTATTTATCATACTACACTTTTCAAACCTTTGCATATTCATATGTTGTAAAAATCCCGAAATCCGTCTGCAAACTGATTAAAACTCAAGAGATCTTAACGAGATCTTCATGAGATCTTCATGAGACTTGCTGAAATGATGACATCACTGCATATAGATCTCCTAACTGGTTGATGACAGAGAAGCTGGCCTCAAACACCAAGGTCTGCCTGTAGCTCCGCCCTCTACAAGCACTCAAGAAAGCTGGCCTATCAGAGGGAGGGGGGGGTTTGTGGAGTGAGGAGTCTTAAAGAGACAGCAGCTCGATCAAACCGTATCAGACAGAGGCTGAAAAGAGAGTTTTCTAAAACGCCAGAGAGAGAAAAACGTGTTGGTTTTTTTTTTAGTTGTCAGCATTTCAGCCTTGTTTCCATGGAAACTGTGTTTTAGCCGACATAAAACGTTAACTTTTGGAAAAGGCCTCCAGAGTGGAATTTTTCTGAAACACCGCGGCCAACGTCAGTGGATACACTGATGTCACGCTCCGCTTTGCACATTACACTTTTATTGTGGCGTCCTCTGTTTTGTTTACTAGCAGCTGGCTAGACCTCTTCCAGTCTGTGGAGGGAAGGGGTAGTGGTCATGTGGGGGTTATATCGCCAACTACAGGTCTGACATGAATACTACAGCATTTTTAGTCACGTGTAAACGCCGATTTTTTTCTCACTGCGTTTTTTTGTTTTCGGGTAAAACGTCGCGTAAACAGCCCCATGTAAAGATAGAGTCAAGGCTGAAAGTGATGCCACATTGAAAAGGGAGTATACTGGTTGATCCTCTTCTGAAAAAAGAAAAATAACACAGGCTTTATTCTTCAGTGGTAGCTGCATAATAGATGCATTCATGTTGCCTTTAGCCATCAAAGAGGTCTTGTAAGGACCACCAACAGTAAAATCTGAAACCTCGTTCCAAGTAGTGACTGGGACGTGTGATGAAAATGACTAACATCCTTCTTTACACAGACCGATGGTGCAGAGAAAGAGGAGGGGTGGTGTTGATAGTGCTGTTGGTGCAGCATCACGTGTGCAAAGTGACGCAGATAGGAGGCTTCCGTACCCTCTGTTCGCTGTTGCCTGCCAGCTCGTCCTGCAGGTCCTTGGCCTTCAGCTCGAGCTTGGTCCTCTGCTTGATCTGCTCCTGGCGTTCAGCCGAAAGCTGCTCCCTCTCCTCTCTCATGGCAGAGATCTTGGACTTGAGCTCACGCACAACTCGCTCCGTCTCCTACAGACAGGAAAGCAGAACAAAGAGTCAATCCAAGACATCATTTTTTCATTGATCAAGAGACAATCTCTTTACAATCCCTACTCTTCTTTTCTATTAATGTGTAAAAAAGATTTCAGACTTCTCCATAAATGCTGCAGCAGCTTTTCACAAACAGCTTTATTTCATCAGTGGTGGAATTATTTACCTCCACTTTATCACGAGCATCTTGCTGAGCGTCACGCAGCTGTCGAGATTTGTCTCCACAGGTTTCTCTCTTGGATGAAAGCTGGGGAGAAAAAAATTCAGCCACAAAATTCATGATTTATGAGGAAAAGGTCGTCAAGTGTTGCTTTCGATTGTGAAATGATACGATACAGTGTGTCTACTTTCTCGGGTTGGTTACCTCGTCCAGCTTCGCCCGGGTCTCATTCAGCTCCTGGTTGTAGATGGTGTACTCCAGAGCTCTCCTCATCTTGTCCCACTTCTGGTACTGAGCCAGCTCCTCCTTCTCGTCCTCCAGGGTGTGAAGACGCTCCTCGATGTACTTCAGGAGCTCATTGATCTTCTCTCTCTTCCCCTCTGAATAACAAAAGAATCATTGTTTTACACTTCAGATGTTGTGGAGTAGATTAAAAACTCTGTTATCTAAAACTATTTTCACCCCCTTATCAGAGGCCGGGTAGCAGGAGAGGCAGCCTGACGTCTGTCACCCCAGAGCAGTTTTTTAGCTCCTCCTGGAGAATCCTGAGGTGGTCCCAGGCTTCACTCTCTCTGACCATTCTTGATAATTCAAAACCTAATTCTACATTTCTAACTTTCTTTTGGGGACTCGTCAGACCACAGCACACTTTTCCGCTTTGCGTCAGTCCATCTCAGATGAGCTCGGGTCCAGAGAAGCCGGCGGTGTTTCTGGGTGTTGTTGATATATGTCTTTGTCTTTGCATGGTAGAGTTTGAACTGTCACTTGTAGATGTAGTGATGAACTGTGTTAACTGACAATGGTTTTCTGAAGTCTTCCTGAGCCCACGTGGTAATATCCTTTACACAATGATGTTGGTTTTTAATGCAGTGCTGCCTGAGGGGTCAAAGGTCACGGGCATTCAGTGTTGGTTTTCAGCCGTGCAGAGATTTTGATTGATGATATTATGGACTGTAGATGATCAAATCCATCAATTCTTTGACATTGTACGTTGAGAAACATTGTTCTCAAACTGTTGGACTATTTGCTCACGCAGTTGTTCACAAAGTGGTGAACTCGCCCCATCCTTGCTTCTGAACGACTGAGCCTTTCAGGGATGCTCCTTTTATACCCAATCATGACACTCGCCTGTTTCCAATGAACCTGTTCACCTGTGGAATGTTCCAAACAGCTGTTTTTAGAGCATTCCTCAACTTTCCCAGTCTGTTGTTGACCCCGTCCCAGCTTTTTAGGAACGTGTTGCAGCCATCAAATTCAAAAAAGGGTGAATATTTATTTAATATTTATTTCTGTTTTTATTCAGGTTTTACACAAAGTCCCAACTTTATTGGAACTGGGGTTGTAAATTCATAGCGAAACGTAAAAACAAAACAAAAAAAAACAAATTACCTGTCTCCTTCATGAGAGAAATACTCTCCTCTTTGCGTTCATCATACACACGAGTTCCTGCCACTTCTCTCAGGAGCTTCAAACGCTGAGAGTCAGGAGCCGTGGCCATTTGGTTGATCTGTATAAAAACGTGAGGGAAAAAGAAAAATAATCAGATATTCCGTTTGATTAAAACACAACTCATGATTTTAGAGACAACCACTGCACAATGAAAGATTAACAACTGTGTCTGTGTTGAACAAAGACCAGGTTGGCCACCAGCTCCTTTCTCACCTTTCCCTGCTTGACGATGTAGTACGGGTTACTGCGAGAGAAGCCGGCGCTCTCCAGAAGGTTCATGACATCATTCTTACTGCAACAATCACAGAAGCCATCAAACCAGAGATTACACAGATTTACAGAGTTGTTATTTCCTGTGATTGCACAGTTAATACTTACGTCACCATCTTCTTGTCTAAGAAGTACTGGTCCTTTTTGGCGCCGATGACACGTCGGAGAGAGACTTCCTCTTTGTCGATCTGGAGGGGGAGACGTTAATCGCTGGTCATAATGAGAATCACACACAGCAGGAGAACTGACTGGTTATGTCACAGTTCTGCCGGGCAGCGTGATCACAGTTTCGCACCGAGAGGCAATCTTTCAATCTCTAAAGTGGTGCAAAACATCCGGTGTGCATCACCAGAACAATAAACACTTTGTGTACTGTGGACACAGCAGTCATCGGCAATTTAAGGAGCCAGTTCAATATGAGCCGGACAAAGTAATAGAGTGATAATGAAACATTTTCCATGTGGAAATTGAGTTTTTAGCATGAGTGGACACAAAGAAGCAAAGACCACCACCAGTCAAATAAAAAAACCCTGAAAAACCGAACATCTGAATGAAACCGGAAATTCAACTTATAGCATAACACTTAAAAACTAACCCATGTTTTTGGCCTCTTGTGGCTTTAACAATCAAAAACAAGTCAAAGAAAGAATTCGCTGTCCTTATCGGAAACATGAGGACAGGAAAAAGTGTTACTCAAGAGGTCTCCAGACAGTTTTAAAGCCAAGAAGTGGTTCAGAATGAGTCAGCCTGTATGTGACTGCAGTAAGAGGATCATGTGTGCCGTTCCTACCGGCAGCCGGTTGTCAGAGTTGTCAAATATAATCTCCACAAAAGCCGAAATGACACGAGGACCAGTTCCCTCCTGTAATGATAAGGGAAGAAAAACACAGGAAACACATGAGTTCTGTTTATCCTCTAAAAAGATTTATTTTGACAAAAATGCAACAAATCCCCTGCAGACTTTTACAATAAATATCAGGCACAGAGAAGTTACACAAGCACTGCAGCGTAAACATGTTTAAGAAGGAATTTCTGAGCTACTTGCACAACAATAGCATCATTATGCAGCGTGCTTGGTATTTGCTTGGACTTACGTGGAGCAGGGCCAGACGCTGCTCAGGTCGCAAGTGGCTGAACTCATCACTGAGCACAAACTGGATGGCTAAAAAAGGGAGAGGAGGAAGAGATGTTATTACAGTGACAACAAACTAACAGAAAGTGCTTGACTGATGTTTTGTGACATTTCCTGAGGCTCACTCACCGTAGAAAAAGTTACTTTTTCCTGACCCATTTCTTCCAACTGTGAAAGAAAAAAACAAAAGAGGCATTCCATGTCAATAAATGAGGAAAATCTTTGACAAATTACTTTTGGAAAGATAACATGTGCGTCTTAAAGTCATTCCTCTTGCTCTCATATTTATACAATATTACAAAAACAAATGTACAAAAAGAACAAAGTCAGTATCCAAGAAATATGACTGTATTGTGTGTTTACATGACTCAGCAAAACAGGTACAAATCTCCAGTTTTCATCTCAGTTATCTGTCTCTTTTATTTTATGGATAGCTGTGGTGAAATGACTACACTATATCTATATATCTATCTATCTATATGTGATGTTTTAGGTATTTAAACACACAATAGATAAAGGCCCCTTTTGGTCTTGACCCTGACATGCAGGGCTGCAGCTATCGAATAATTCTGTTAGTGAGTATTCTACAGAAAATTTCATTGATTAATGGGATAAAACATTTTTGGTTGTTTAAATAGCAATTTATATTCAAATTAAATTTGTTTAAAACAATTGAAAAAAAAACAAGTTACTTTAATTGGCATATTTAAATTTCAATGAATCATTTTAACTAGGAATGAGACATTAACTAGGAATGAGACATTAACTGGAAATGAGATTTTAAATAGAAATGAGACATTAACTAGGAATGAGACATTAACTAGAAATGAGACATTAACTAGGAACGAGATATTTTAACTAGAAATGAGACATTATCTAGAAATGAGACATTAACTAGGAATGAGACATTAACTAGGAATGAGACATTAAACTAGGAACGAGATATTTTAACTAGAAATGAGACATAAACTAGAAATGAGACATTAACTAGGAATGAGACATTAAACTAGAAATGAGACATTAACTAGGAATGAGACCTTAAACTAGGAACAAGATATTTTAACTAGAAATGAGGCATTAACTAGAAATGAGACATTAACTAGGAATGAGACATTAAACTAGAAATGAGACATTAACTAGGAATGAGACATTAAACTAGGGAACGAGATATTTTAACTAGAAATGAGACATTATCTAGAAATGAGACATTAACTAGGAAGGAGACATTAAACTAGGAATGAGACATTAAACTAGGAACAAGATATTTTAACTAGAAATGAGACACCTAGAAATGAGACATTAACTAGGAATGAGACATTAAACTAGAAATGAGACATTAACTAGGAATGAGACATTAAGCTAGGAACAAGATATTTTAACTAGAAATGAGACATTATCTAGAAACGAGACATTAACTAGGAATGAGACATTAAACTAGGAACGATATATTTTAACTAGGAATGAGACATTATCTAGAAATGAGACATTAACTAGGAATGAGACATTAAACTAGGAATGAGACATTAAACTAGGAACAAGATATTTTAACTAGAAATGAGACATCTAGAAATGAGACATTAACTAGGAATGAGACATTAAACTAGAAATGAGACATTAACTAGGAATGAGACATTAAACTAGGAATGAGACATTAAACTAGGAACAAGATATTTTAACTAGAAATGAGACATCTAGAAAGGAGACATTATCTAGAAATGAGACATTAACTAGGAATGAGACATTAAACTAGAAATGAGACATTAACTAGGAATGAGACATTAAACTAGGAATGAGACATTAAACTAGGAACAAGATATTTTAACTAGAAATGAGACATTATCTAGAAATGAGACATTATCTAGAAATGAAACATTAACTAGGAATGAGACATTAAACTAGGAATGAGACATTAAACTAGGAACAAGATATTTTAACTAGAAATGAGACATCTAGAAATGAGACATTATCTAGAAATGAAACATTAACTAGGAATGAGACATTAACTAGGAACGAGATATTTTAACTAGAAATGAGACATTATCTAGGAATGAGACATTAACTAGGAATGAGACATTAACTAGGAACGAGATATTTTAACTAGAAATGAGACATTATTTAGAAATGAGACATTAACTAGGAATGACACATTAAACTAGGAATGAGACATTAAACTAGGAACGAGATATTTTAACTAGAAATGAGACATTATCTAGAAAGGAGACATTAACTAGGAATGAGACATTAACTAGGAATGAGACATATTAACAAGGAATGAGACATTCTAACAAGGAATGAGACATTTTAACAAGGAATGAGACATATTCTTGATGAGATTTGGAGTCTTTGCAGTGTTCAAACCAAAATGATGATACCTGCTTCACTGGATCACATTCGGTATCAGAGCTCTTTGATATTTTATCCATCAATGACTCGTGAGCTAAATTTGACAACTGCCTAGCTAGCTCTGTTATGTTTTTATTTTTCATCTCCCTCACTCTACAGCAATCTTTTTACAGATTAAATAAATCGCTAAATTATTTCATTGCCTAATTTACATAACAAATCATTTGCGTGAAATTGTCGTGGACGCTGAAGGAGAGGGGAATAACATCGTAGGAAAGACGCCTGTACAAAAAAATGTGTCAATTGAAATTTACAAAAAATGGAGGAAATTCTTCAATTATCTTTTTGTAATTTAGGTCCTCAAAGGAATTATCAGCCGACTGACATGTGTTGCGTACTAATAATGACACATGAATGCACTGTTCTTTTCCTGGAGTCGATCCGATACAGGCTTAAAAAGCCAGATCAGATACAGGCGGCAACTAACCAAGCATCTTGATCTGAGCAGATCCACTGGGCTGAACTCAAGTTAGAAAAACCCCGAAGTTGCATGAATATTATTTTCAATCTCATCATCTCATGTATAGAAATATAAATTGATGGATCAGATTAGTGCGGGTGTTGTCAAAAGCAAAGTCAAGGTATTGATGTCAGGACTTAAAAAGTTGGAGCGCTACATACCTAAAAATTAATTAAACCAACACTGGTTAGGCACTAAAAAAAGGATCTGATATAATGATGAAAGATTTCATATTGTGGCTAAACTTGAGCTCAAGCTGAAACACAATTTGAAAGTTGAAAACACCATCCAGGGACGGCTTCACATTTCTGATTATAACTTATCCACCTTTTTCCTGATTACCCATAGTTCATCGCGATTGCCATTTTTGCTCGTCTGGTTGAATGTTCTGTTTACATCACCATGGAGACCACAAAGCTGATGATGTTAGCCTAGCTGTCATACGCGCTCTAATAACCGGCTTATAAAAACAAGAAAGCGACAAGTTGAACAAAAATCGGAGGTGGAGTCATAGTGCAGATGTTTTAAAAATAAAGTTTACACTGAGCCCTGTCAAGTATTAATATTTCAAGTGAGTTGTTTTGAGCTAGCTTGCCGGCGGTGGCAACCGTAAGTCAATAGCTGCAGGTGGAAGTCATCACCCATTGGCTTCTGAAGAAACAGGTGAATATGCAATTATTGCATGATACTTTGGTCTATATCAGATTGTTGTTGATGTAGAGGTGAAACAAACTGTGTCAGGTTTCTTTTAAGCAATACATGAAGAGTAAGGCAAAAATCATAATCCACTCCAATTAAACTTGTGTAATGACCGACTTTTTCCAAGTGTTTAGCAGTTGTCCCCAATGATTAATAAATAAGATGTGTCTAGGGTCTTTTTAGCACATGGCTGTATTTCTACAGAGATTATGCATCCTGGTCACAAAATGCATTTCCCATTCTTCTGGCTGCTTCAGTGAATTCTTTGGCACGAAACTAATGGATTTCTAACGTTGACAAAAAGACACTTACCGATGACGTTGTGCTTTGGACTGAAAGGGTCTACCACAGTCTGGTCCCTGTAACTCCTGAACCCCTGGATGATGACCTGTACAAGAACACACAGACCACTATGAAGTTACACACTTCATTAACATCCTCATTAGGGAATCACTTAATCGAGCTTAGTGGCTTGTTAAAATAATGCAGAAGCATTTCTGTGACAAGTCAGGTACAGTTTAACCTGCAGTAATATTCATACCACCAGTATCAGCAGTGAAAGTTTGATTGACTGTGTACTTGTTAGGTTAGCGCTGCATCTACTGTATGAGAATCGGAGCTAACAGGCCTTTCCCACCGGTTACTTAACGGGGTCACTTTATTCAGGGCGTTATCAGATTCATATGCATGTAATGAAATTTAAAATGCTGAATATGCACCTTTAAGTGTAACAATACTCTTGCAGTGTGTAACATTAGCGGAAAGTCCTCCAATCGACGATGCTAACATTAGCATTAGCTTAGCTTCCCTAGAAGAAGAGTGGGCGGGTTTATAATTTCAGTTAGCCTTCGCTGTGATTCCCTGGGTTGCTGCTTTATTCATCACCACATCGGGAGTTCTTTTAACTGATTACGATAGTCAATTGATTTCACATTGCGAGTAAGAAGTGATATTTAGGCCGTATGACAGCGTTAGCATAAAGCAGAAACGTTAGGCCATTGATAGTCGGCAGCATGAGCCGTTATCTTACCTGTTTGATGTACATGGCGGGCTAAAGAGGTCGTCTGCTCGGCTGAATCTGCAGATGAGCTCCCTCCCTCCACTCAACTGGAGAAGCCGGGGCTTAAAACTTATTAATGTGTTACAAAATAATGCATTCAAATTCAGAAAACACTATTCTGTACAGGAGAATAACATGGAAGATGGCGGCGGGGGCGGGATGGCTTGGATTGTACCATTATGTGAAAACAGGGTTTCACAAAACACAGGAACGAAATTATGTTTTGAATTAAATGAACAAACTGGCAAATATAAGCTAGCGAAATGAGATACTGATATGCACTGTGCGAAATAGCTTTGATAGGTTGTGTTTATCCGCTAAAATCTCGTTTGACCTGTTTATTTTTTTTTTATTTACGTCCCTTTTTAGACAGTTGGTACAGTCTGACTGGCTGCGTTCTAGGCGCCAAAGACAGAAAAGAGGCTGATAAGAGTGCATGTGTGTTGAAGTGAAGCAGAAAATGAGGTGTGCAGTTTTGTAATAAGTTAGAAAATAATTATTTTTTTAATGGAAGCACTTACAGCGTTTATTTATTAACTTTTCATCGGAATTAGGCTTAATATTAGCGAATCTGCCATACAACTACAACGCAAATAGCCTACCCTATTCACCACTACAGTTTGTTTGTTTTTTTCTCTTTAGAAACTAGTGTTTAGCTTAAATCTTAATGTATTTCTCACAAAAATTTTAATTATAATTATTTCAAACTCATTTTTGGTTATGATATTTAGTGTTTGTTTATTTATTTTGTGCAGAGAAAGTGCAGTTAAAAAACAGCTGTTCCTCTAAATGCAATACTGCAGTTTTATTGCACAATTAAGTTATCATTATAGGAATGATATTTTATAGACAGGCTGATGTGGTCACTGCAGGTGTCACTGTTGTCCCTCCTGCTGCTTTGGAGCACCCTGAGCATCTGTAACTCCTCTGATTTGCATTTTCAATACTTATCCATTTGAATACACATTTTACAACAACTACAAACAAAATGCCACAATGATCACATGACAACCGCTTCATTTTTGTGGTGAAAACATTTATTAAACACAACATCCACATGTTTGAAAAAATCAGACATACTGTACTTTTCAAATAAATTAGGTTTAAATGCCTGACTCTATTTGTGAATAGGCAAAAAAAGAAAATCACAACATCAACCTAAGGCATGTATATTGCAGTTTATCAATGTGCTGTGCTGTTTTTTTTTTAATCACAGCAGTTTAGAAGACAGGAAACAAGGTGTCTGTCTGCCGGTCTTTCTGCTCTGCTGGTTTCAACAACAGGCAAACAGAGAGCTTTTATTCGTATTTATTTTCAAGTAAGACTACAAGCAGTCACAGCTCGTTTTTTAAGGCAGTGCAGTTATTGGGCTCAGTTTGAACTGGTGGTTGACCGGGGACTGCAGGCAAGAGGTAGGGAGGGTGAACACAGGTGGCTCAAAGTGTTTGGTGGCGAAGGTGGCGGCAAAGTCATTGGCAAAGAAAGAGGCGGACTCCGGGGCGCAGGGCGTGGACGGTTCAGGTGTGGTGGCGTGAGCCGGCGCCATGGAGAGGACCTCGGACTCAAACTGCAGCAGCTGACCCATGAAACTGAAGTTGGGTGAGATGACTGCTCTGCGCTGCTTGATGATGTCGAAGGCCGCGTCCAGCCGCAGCTGCTGCGTCTTCATGATGTAGGCCATGCAGATGGTGGGTGAGCGGGAGATGCCGGCCTCGCAGTGGACCAGGACCTTTCCCCCGGATTGCTTCACTTGATCTAGGAAGGAGACGAGGAAACATTAACCATCTGTGGTGAGTTTAAGGTCCAGTTCTCATCATTCATCATCATCATGATGGCACCAAATAACGTCTCCTTTTTGCTTCTCATTTGTGCAGGATGGCGAGGTTACAGAACATCTTTTAAAACCATCATTTAACAGCCCACTTTCTCTCTCTCTCTCCCACTCACTGATCCGTGCAAACATTCACCGCTCATCCACTGAGTTTCAGTCTCCCTCACACCACACACAAACACACAGCAGCAGGAGCAGATTGTTGTCGACAAACAGGAATATCAACACCGGCAGCACACTGCGCTAGCAGGGGTAGAAACGTACACACGCTCTGTACCGGTTTCTGCTGCGCACACAGACTTGTGAAGCTCGTCTGAGTCACCGAGTGCAGCTGTACTCAAGACTTTATTTCTCCTACACTGCTGTGGGTGCTGCTGAGATGTGTGTGTGTGTGTTCTAATTCAGAGCTGCAGCTCTCCCACGCACTTATCTGTGTGTTCTCATACCCACACGAAATCCACTTTCTGTTATCTGTTTCTGCATCGACTGTGAGACATTTTGCTCATTTAAAAAAAAAAAGAAAACTCCTACATGTCTGTTTTTTTTTATTTTCTGTTCTTTTCAAGTTCCACCGTCACAATTTGTGTTTTTTTTTTTTTTTCTGACGCCACCTGTGCATGACAGAGTCAGCGCAGGTTGATGTCTCTGACACATCTGATCCACAATAAAGCGTATCAATGATTCATGGACTCCCCATCTGGAGTGGAGGATGCTCAAGAGGGGGAGGGAGAAAAAAAAAAAGAAGGAGTGACAGCAGCAGTGGGTGTTTTAATGACCAGCTTCTGGTGAAGCGTCCTCATTGGCTGGAGGGGGGGGGGGTACTATGACACGTTTCAGCAGCTGTTTTCATCCAGGAGATCAATAATATTTATCATCTACCTCCCCTCCCCTGGTGGACATCACTCACTTCAGGTCAGAGTGGTAACTGATTGGTGATTGATTTTCATCGGGGGGACCAGCTGCAGCTCAGTCAGGATTTATGTGCCCCGTATTTCAAATCATTTGGCCCACTTGATGAAATTTTCGGCCTTCGTTGGATGTAGGCTAAACCTGCTAACCTTGGAACAGTTTCTGGTTTTATGCAACGCAGGCTCATAAAAAAAAAAAAAAAACTTTAAAAGTAGGCTGCGCCCTCAACAACGAAAAGCCACCAAGCACCGGTCAGGCAGGATGCTGGTGGGTGAGCTTTGTCCTTGGTTGTGCCCGACTAAAAATAGCCGCCATCACAGTGTGTGCATCTTTTGCCTCCCCTCCCCTCCCCTCCCCTCTCCTCTCCTCTCTCCCACACGCCCTGCTCCTCTGTGCTGCATCCACTCACCCGCTGACCTGAATGATTCTCACATGCCTTCTAACAGCATTGTGTCCCAGTCATCTCTTTTTTATCATCTGCCTTACACAACCATGACTGTGAGTGTTTGGATGTGTCAGTCAGCCCCCATCACCCTCCTTCGTCTCCTTCTTCTCCTTCTCCTCCTTTTCTCCCCCACCTGCCGCCCCCGGCGATTACTAAACAGGGACAGCTCACCCAGTTGTCACACTGACTGGCCACACCCGGCACAGTAAGCCACAGAGATTAGGCCTGGGAGCCGATGACGGCATGGGAGCGTCTTTTTCAAGTTAAGACGCCCGTGGTGGAGGGAGGAGGGGAAGGAGGGATGGAGCGAGGTCGGAAGGGAACGGGGGGAAGTGAGCAAATCCTGAATGAAAGCAGACTGGCTGGATTTGTTTGTGAGGGATTTGAGCGAGCGATCAAGTTAAACTGATTACTGTGAGGTTTCTTATAGCCCTCTATTTATGAATGGTAGCTGCTGAGAGGCAGTTTAAAAAAAAAAAAAAAGAAGAAGAGGGGGGGTTGGTGGCTTTATTTGAAGGCGTAGAAATAAACAGATCTATATATAGATCACACGCTAACTCAGCTTGGGTCATTTTGAGAAGCTTGGGATGCTGTTGCACCAGGAAAGATATGACGCCCTTCTGGGAAAAGACTCTGAGACGGAAAAGATCTCCCTTCCGAGTAAAATAGCACGTAAATCCTGCTAAACCCAGGAATAGACGCAAACGCTGTCGAGGAGAAACAAATAAAGGCTCACCAATAAACTCTATCGCCTCCTGGAAGTGGGAGCTGATGTCAGCCATGTGGCTGTCCTCCACTGGGATCCACTTGTAGTCGTAGTGGCCTTTTGCCGGCTGCATGTCTCTGCGGGACACGTTGAGCAAGGCCGTGATGTGAAGGTCGCTGAGATAGTCCTGTCTGGAGGCGTGGTAGGCACTACCGAGGTAGAGGAAAGGCAGGATCTCGACGGGTTTACCCTGAAAGAGGGAGGAAAATACAGACGTGAGTTCACGCCGCAGACAAAACGCACCTCTGCCTCCCTGAGAAGCTCTCTGTAAGGTCACAACATCCACACCTGTCAGAGCGACGAGCTGCAGACGGAACATCATGTTCAGTCGCAGATGGAGGAACGAATTCCTCATATTTTTTGTGCGAGATTAGCCATAACGTTCCCCACACAGACACAATGAAGCAGCCTCAGGAGAAAGGTCAGGGATCAAAGCCTCTACCAGGGGTCCTGGTGTCAGCAGGGCTTCACTGAGTAACCTCGTATGAAAGGAGCGCGGAGCGGTGAAGGTCAGAGAGTATCAAGATGAATGATGAGAAAATGTTTTGATGCCAAATATAAACTAAAAAAAAGGCCCGGGGTGTGTTTGACTTCTGTGTGTTTTGAGGATAAAAATAAAAACCCTGTAGGCCTCTGTGTGTGTGTGTGTGTGTGTGTGTGTGAGGGAAGTAGTGCTTTGTAAAGGGTGTTTCCATACCTGATCATAATCTGGTTTGTGGTGACAAAGCCTTCCGCTGTGACTGCTGACTCGTTTCTCAGTTTCAGTTCCGCTCTGGTCGATGGTTTTCTCCTCAGTGCAAAGTTCAGGGTATTGAGAGTGGAAGTTCTCGTATCCTCCTGAGAGAGAGGGAAGAAGGTGGTGGGGGTGGGGTAGTGGGGTGGGGTGGGGTATGAACACATGAATAAGCTTAGAATATTTCTACCTCTTCCCCTCCTGACAGACACGTCATTTCTTTCTTTCTTTTTTTTTTTTGAGAAATGGCCGTTTATGAAACAGTCTTAGCTCAGGATTATGACCTTTATAACCTGATTATGCGCGTACTTAATTACAGGGGCTCGCGCTCGAAGGACCGGTAATCCTTTTAGGACAACATCCTGAGGACGCAGAGGTGACAGGCGGAAATGCGTTCATTTAGCACAACACAACCCGTGGTTTAATCAATCAGTTAAGAGAAACACTCCGAGGAGGGAGGGAGGGAGGGAGGGAGAGGAGGCTCATTTTCATTTAGTTTAAGATTTTTATCAATGAAATCATTCGGCGCTGATCCGCGCGCGCTTCTCAAACACTGACTCATCCGCTCCGTTGACGCACGCAGGACATTTATCTCTCCAAGAAGTGAGAAAACATGTAGGCAGGATGAGGATGACTTTCTTCACAGGGATTCATTTGAAAAAAAAAAAAAAAAGGAAAAAAGTACGAAATAAAAAAAGTAAAGAAAAGCAACCTTCGAGAAATTACGCAGCATGAGACGAAGACGGAGCTGAAGTTGAAACAAAGAGTGTGAGATTCTTAAAAGTCTGATAAACTGTGACACGGACAGGCTAAGATTTTCCCAGTTTTAAAGGCTACACGCTCTATTTTGGTTCGTGGAACAAACTGAAAGTGATAATAATCCGTTCATAAACAGTTTTCATTAAACTGGTTAAATATGAAAAGACTTTCTCACCTTTTAGGAAACAGATGCTCGCCCCGCTCGTTAGATGTGAGAGGGTGTTTATTACTATTTGTGCTACGCTGTCCTTTTTCAGCTTTTGCCAATGGGACGTCCGGTCATCCAGAGCTACGATAGCCGATATGCTCCCCTCCCGAAGCCGAAACAGAGCTCTCTCATCCGGAATGACAAACTGCAGAGGCACCGGCCCGCCTCTGGACCTCCGGACCACCACTGAGTTGAGATTCACGTTGACAGAGCCTCTGATGTTTGAGTTCGTGAATGAGAAGTAAGGTCGACAATCCACAATAAGGCAGCTTCCAGACTCCTTCCTGATGATTTTCCTCAGACGCCGGCAGTCGATGCTGGTGACTTTCATGGTGACAGCTGTGTGTTATTATTGCCTGAAGAATTGGAGGATAAGTCCTTAACGGAGGATGCGAGCGCGCGTCCGTGTCTACATGTCCTCCAAGGGGATTCCGGCCGATGTGTTTTATCTGAATGGAACCTCCGGCGCGTGACGTCACGGACCATATAAGGATACCGGCGATGTGTAAACGCAGTAAACACGCCCCGCCCACTTCTATGACTGGACTGTGACTCCGCCCCCTGGCTGTGGTAAATAAAACTCCTCTGCAGCAGCGTTTGATTCAAGAATTACTCACTGTGGGTCCTGTTGGAGCAGGAACGTCTGTGGACGATGAGAGGAGACAGAAGAAGACAGGCAGCGAGAGTTAAAACAAAAATAATGCAGGGACAAGCAACATTACCAAAGTTAAATGAATAAAAAAAGAAAAAGAGGTTTCGAGCATGGTGAAGCTGAAAGTATGGAAGCCTAATGCTGCAAAATCTGCAGATTTTTTTTCCCCCACAATATAACATAATGTTTTCACATTATGACATCTTACCAAATTATCATGAATACATTAAAATCTCATAACAATACAGCCTACTATTTTTTTGTGACAGCTAAGCAACAATCTGCAGTCTTAACCCATTAGTTGCTGCACTTATTTTTTTTACTTGTTGATTTTCTTGAAGTGCTGGTTTGACTTTGAGTTGCTAATGTAAGTTTTAAAATGAATTAATAATAATAATAATAATAATAATAATAATAATAATAATAATAACAATAATAACAATAATAATAATAAAAATAACCATATGAAAACAGTCACATATATTATGTATTATAGGAAGGTATAAGGATATAAATATGCATGCACTTATTTTGAAGGGAAAAATTTGGGATTTAATGGATTACAATATGAAGCCTATGCAGGAGTGCTGAAAACTGCAGTTCACTGAGTTTCCACTAGAGGCTGGCTGCAGAAATACAGGAAACCAAATTCACAACAATTTAAAAAAAACATATTTTACAGAAAAAAAAAAAAATACATGTTTTTACAGCCTGGTTCAAAAACTGTTTTGGGGCTACATTTTTTTTTTTTTTTTAATAATAACTCATTACAATGAGCTTTGAATTCCGTATTGTTAGCTTTGTAGCATTATTGTCTTAATCATTTTTCAACACTTTCTGAAAAGAATAAAAACAAATTTTTATGTTTATTATTCTAATTATTATTTATAATACTATGCTTATGTTATCTATACTTTTATTCTTTTTTTTTCATTTAAATTTCTTTAACTTGGACAATTATGCTCAGAGGCTAATAGTATCAGACTCAGACTTAATGGAGACTACGTCCATATTTATACACTGTGATTATAATTAAGTATGTGATTATTATTTTTTTTAACCTGAGAAGGTTTCACATTTTAACATGATGACTTGTTTCGTTGAATTCATGTTTGAATTTAAAAACAGAGACCTGATCGCTAAATCAAAGAATATGGCTCACTTACACAGTTTGATAAAATTCTGCATCATGTTTGGGTTGAGACATGGTGAGACTATGCAGCATTCTGGGACACCATGATGTCATAGAAATATCAACAGTGGTGTCTCCGTGTTTTGGGTCAGCCTTCTGATGCACATTGTAGGGCTTCCGCTGTCAACCCAAACTTATCCCATTCTAATGTTGAACATTTTACTTTATTCAAAGATAAATCGTGTATTATAAGAAAAGTATCATGTTGTAATGAAGCATTTTTAACATGAAACCTTTCACTGATCGTTCTCACCATCTTGGTTTGAATGTACCAAAGTTGGATGAGAAAGTGGTGCAAAGGTGGCACTTATTTTTCCAGGCTTTACACTTAAGCTACCATATTTTAGGATGGCTCATTAGTTGGTTACAGAATGAGATCTTGGGGTTCCGTTACCTGTGGATCATACGGAGATCGTCCACCTCTCTGTTGAAAATGCCATCAAGAACCGTCAGCAACAAGTACATGAGAATATATGACAAACATCTGAAAGCGATGACAAGCCAGCTGTGGGTTCAGGCACCATTTCTTGTCTGGTGTCACTGCTAAAATATAGATTCCCTGTGGTCTTGCATCGTAATAGGAATTTACTTTGGAGTAAAACTACAGGGAATCATTTAAGTGACTTTAATGGACAGTTTAATAATAACTTGTGCGCTCATAAAGACCTTTAAAAATATCATTTGTGTTGTAATGCTGAAGCAGAAGGTTCCGTATGAATGATCTTCTATGTAGGAGTAATTTCAAGAATTTCAGAGAGCCCTGAGGCCGGATAACAAATACTCTGACCACAACAACCTCTGACTTCCGCTCTGTCCCATGTATAGTCTGCTGAACCCGCCTCACATCCTTCAGCTTGTAAGCTTATAATCCCTCAAAAGAATTAAAAGTTTAAGCATCACCTTGCGTGGACTCACATGACATGCAATCAATGCTAACATGCAGCTCAGGACTGTGTTTGGGTTTTGGTTTGACTTCTTACCTGAAATTCTAACAAACATTTTTAATTATGTTGAAAATTTCATTGTTTAGCATTTGAAACCAGTTTCTAAGTCTATAATTTGAAGCATATTCTCCCCAGTTTCTTCTTGACTTGGCTGCACCTTCATGCTTTGCTCAGAGGTTTTAGCTCAAAGTCAGACTGCTTTGGTGAAATTTTAACGCCGGACTTCCACCCGATCTGTGTTAAATCCATCTCCACTCTGATGCGGTTTGGCTCTGTCCTCCATCAACACATTGGACCCAGACAACAGGACAGCTGGAGTCATGTGATTGAGGATTTCCCACAATCCCTATCAAACAACAAGCCTTTCCTCATTCCTTATTTGCCTCTAAAAACCTCTCATCTGTTGACTTCAGGCCTGGCGCTGCTCATTGTGACCGTTCGTTGTTGGAGTTAAGTGAGGAACAATCTGGAGAAACAACAAAGTGGTTTTTCTTTAGAGTCTTTAAAGTCTTCTTTAAAGACATTAAATTCTTGTTTGTGTCTGTGAAATTAAAGTGTAGAATTGTAGAATTTTTTTTATGTTATTTCAGTGCCTGACTTCCTGTCCTGCTCATATTACTGGTCGTGCTGATTTTTGATGGTGTTATTTTGTAAATGTTGAAACACATTTGACAATAAAAGCAAAGAGAGGATGCTTTAACAATATACAGAATATGGCTGTTGTCTTACAGGGTTAGTTTACGCTAATAACATACGACTGGTTTTATTCTCTGTTTGGTTGGTTTTATTTACCACTGGGCTAGTTTTATTAGCCATGTAACTGGATTGGATGCCTGCAGGCTGGTTTTGTTAGCTCTTTGCTTTTTGCCTTTTTTATGTGAAGATTAGGCTGGTTTTGTTAGCCGTTTGGCTAGTTTTGATGATCATTGGTTTGTTTTATCAGCTGTTTGTCTGATTTTGGTGACCATTTGGCAGTTATTTAGCCTTTTGGCTAACTTTGATGATTTTTTTTTTTTTAGCAGTTTGGTTGGTTTTGAAAAACATTACCGTTTGGCTAGTTTTGATGACCATTTGGTATGTTTTATTAGCAGTTTGGCTAGTTCTGGTGACCATCAGTCTGTTATTTAGCCTTTTGGCTAACGTGATGATTTTTTTCAGCAGTTTGGTTGATTTTGGTGAAGATCAGGCTGGTTTCATTGGCCGTTTGGCTAGTTTTGATGATCATTGGTTTGTTTTATCAGCTGTTTGTCTGATTTTGGTGACCATTTGGTTTGTTTAATTAGCCGTTTAGCTAGTTTTGATGACCATTTGGTTTGTTTTATTAGCCGTTTAGCTAGTTTTGATGACCATTTGGTTTGTTTTATTAGCCGTTTAGCTAGTTTTGATGACCATTTGGTTTGTTTTATTAGCCATTTGGCATTCCGTCCACCACTGAGCTGGTTTTACTAGCTGATTGTTGGTTTTGATGTCGAGTGGGCTGGTTTTATTGGTCGTTCAGCTAGTTTTGACAAGGAGCTGTTTGAGATCTTGAGATCTGCATGTAGTTTGTAGGATGCATGTTAATCTGACTCATTATTTCCATTTTTGTTAATAATATTCCTTTCATGTGTGGAGATGTCGGTCCTGACTGCTTTGAAAAGCTGAGCTTCAAAGGCAAAGGCACAAAAAAAAAAAAAAAAAAAAAAAAACCACGGCCGCTGCAGATTGCAAACAAGAGGGTCTGAAAGCCTCTTTTATGAAATGAATCCAACAAATATGAGTTACATCATGTTGTGTCTGCTGCTTGGATGCGTGGGAATGATAACCAGAGCAAAGCAGAGAGAGCGAGAAAGAGAGAGAGAGAGAGAGAGAAGGTGGAAATGTATTAAATGGCGAGACAGTGACACAGATGCAGTGACAGCTCTGTCTACAGACAGACAGACAGACAGACAGACAGCACCAAACATCACAAATAAAATGAAATAAAAGAGCGAGACCTTTATGTCATAACAGTCTCATTTATGACTGGAGAAAGGACTCTGCATGAAGCCTGTTTCTGATTGGCTGAATGAAAAGGTGCAGCTGAATGGAGTAATGAAGTGGTAGGAAGGAGAGAGAGAGAGGGAGAGAGAGAGAGACAGTAAAGATGAATGAATACGGTCAGGGTTGGGTGGAGACTTGATACATGGTGGCTGGGGATTAGCGGGACAGCAGGCAGTGTACCATATGGTCCAGTCTAATCTGGGCTTGTGACATCATGACTGGCGAGGGGGAGGCCCGCCATCCGCTGCCCGGCCCTCGATTCCTCACAGAGTCTGCTGGTGTCAGCTGTAAATAACAACAAAAGACACAAACAAGCCAGAAAAAACCAGATGTGCATATGGCTGCCTTTTCTCCGTGGTCCTGCTTCCTCACTTTCTCTCCTACCCCCCCCCCCCCCCCCCCCCATGCTCATGTATCTCTCTCTTACAGGCCTGTCACAGCACATCAGCACTTTGTAACAGAGCTAATGAATGCAGAGGGAAGGCGGGTAATTTTTTAAGCTGAGGAGTCTGCTCAGAACCCTGCTGTGAGTTATCAGGGCTCCGCTGCGCTGACCGTGACTGTGTCTAACACCATGTTTTCACTGTGTGTGTTCGGTGTCACAGGGTCAGGAGTCTGAGGTTCATCTGAGTAATCCGTGAAAGCTTTTGCAATGTCATGTGTCTGTTCCTTTATTCATCAACCAGCGCAGATGGAAAATGCTTCACATATGAGGAAGTGAAGGTTTCAGTGTCAGTGTTTGACAGACACTGACTCTTAAAGTCGTGGGTTGAATGAAATTGGAGCAGAGTGTGAATTCTGGGCCGGGGTTTGCTGGGTGAGGAGTTCTTTAAGGTATGGTGGGGTGTCTCCATGAGAGCAACCTTGTAGTTTATTCTTGCAGTGATGGGGAGCCAGTGAAGTGTGCAGAGTACCAGGATGATGTGTTCATGTTTTCTGATTCAGGGAATTTTGAAAGTTGGAAACTGTCTCTGGAAATTTTCAGAAATTAACAGGAAATAATTGGAATTTTCAGGAACTTATATGAACAGCATTTACCTGATCATTTACATGTATGACAGTTATTTATTTCTTTACTTTAAAAAAGCAGACATGCATGTAAACACGTCTAATGCAATATTTTTTAATTAAGTTGATAACAGGGAAAAAAAGGAAAAACAAAAAGAAAATTTCCCAAAATTCCAAGACAAAATGTCCCACAAATAGTTAGAAAAAAAGTTGAAGGCAACAAAACCCAGAAAAGTTCCAATATTCCTGAGTAAAAAAATTCCATGGAAATTTTCAGGAACTTTCCCTGAAATTTTTTAGATAATTAACGGGAATTTAAGGAATTTTTCTGGAATTTATATGAACTGCATTTACCTGGTCATATCCATGTATGAAAGTTTTTTATCCATTTATTTACTTTAAAAAAGTAGACATGCATGTAAACATGTCTAATGCAATATTTTTTAATTAAGTTGATAACAGGGGAAAAAAAAGGAAAAACAAAAAGAAAATTTCCCAAAATTCCAAGACAAAATGTCCCACAAATAGTTAGAAGAAAAAGTTGAAGGCAACAAAACCCAGAAAAGTTCCAATATTCCTGAGTAAAAAAAATCCATGAAATTTTCAGGAACTTTCCCTGAAAATTTTTAGAAATTAATGTGAATTAAAGGAATTTTCTGGAATTTATATGAACTGCATTTACCTGGTCATATCCATGTATGAAAGTTTTTTATTTTTCTCTACTTTAAAAAAGCAGACATGCATGTAAACATGCTTAATTCTATGTTTTTTAATCAAGTTTATCAAAAAAAAAAAATAGAAAAATAAAATATTTCCATGAAAATTATTAGGAATATTTTCAGAAAATTAACAGGAATTAAAGGGAATTTTCTGGAATTTATATGAACTGCATTTACCTGGTTATATACATGTATGAAAGTTTATTTATTTATTTATTTATTTATTTTAAAAAAGCATAAATGCATGTAAACATGTCTGATGTTATGTTTTTTAAATCAAGTTGATAACAACAAAAAAACCCTGAAAAATTCCAAAATTTCCCAGAAAAAAATCTCCCACCAATTGTTAGAGAAAGTTTATGGCAACAAAACCCTGAAAGGTTCCAATATTCCTGAGCGAAAAATTTCCATGGATAATTCCAGCAAACTTTCCCTGGAAATTTTCAGAAAATTAACATGAATTTAGAGGAATTTGCAGGAATTTTCTGGAATTTACATGAACTGTATTTACCTGGTCGTATACATGTATGAAATTTATTTATTTATTAAAACAGCAGACATGCATGTAAACATGTCTGATGTAATATTTTTAAATCAAGCTGATAACAAGAAAAAAAAAAAAAAAAACAACCACTGAAAATTTCCAAGATTTTTGAGACAAATCTCCGTCAAATAGCTAGAAAAAAATTGACGCCAAAAAAACCCTAAAAAGTTCAATTTTCCTAAGTTAAATATTTTCATGGAAATTTTCAGGAAACTTTCCTGAAATTTACTCGAAATTTTCCTCCCATTTGCCACCCTTATTACCGTGAAAATTTCCATCCAATCCGTTCTTAAATTAACATTAAGTTTTGCTATAAACATCATCATGTCGATCTTACACCGAGAAGATGTACTACTCCACTTTTTCTTCCATGTTTGACCATGGAAACAAACGCGTCTCCTTCTGCGCTGTTAAAACCCTTTTTTTGTTTGGTTAGCAGGTAGATTCACCTGCTTTCTAGTGTAAAACATGTGATGAAGATATAGAAATACAGACAAACATCACTGACTGACATCACTGCTGATATACGTCATTAGAGCAAAAATCGCTGATATGGGTGTTTGAGCTGTGTATACAACATTTCCAACAGGGCCTCTGTTCTCAGCAGCACATCACGGTACGAGTGTTTTTACTCACCGAGGAAAAAACAGTGTCAGCAGTTGGGGAGTTTCCACACAGGGACACAAACAGCTAATTCTAATCTCAACAATATTATCTCTTCATCCATTTTGAAGTTTAATTTGTTCAGTTCCAGCCTCTGATTTCTTCCACTTCATGTAAAAAGTTGCAGAGCTGCTCATAAAACAGACGCTTGTTGTGGTGCTGTTTTCTGTTCACATTTAGACTTCTCCTCCTGGGAAAATAAAATAATCTCTTACTGTCTCTTATCTATCCAAAACAGCGGCCCTAAACCACTTCTTTCCCCTCTCATGGGGACTTTTCTCCACAAAGACCTGACTTTAAGTTTGAACTTTACCCAGAGTGGAAATATTTCATGCGTCAAACTTCATTTTATTTGGATTTCAGGCGAAACAGAGTGGGATTCAGATGTAATTTTGTGCTGTTATTAAATCACTCAGAAAAGCAGGAAGTGTAACTTCTTTTAATAAAACCTGACGATAAGTGTTGCTCAGACTGATACACAGCAGTGTGTGAGTGCGTCAGGTCACTTCCTGTCTAAAATCTCCCTTTTTTTTTCCATGTGATTTATAAAAAGCACCAAAACACAATAGATTCCCCTCACAGGCACGTTACCTCCCCCCATCCAGCCACACAGGTGCTTCCTGGTTGGCTGACAGAGCCTGCTGCTGCAGATGATGATGATGATGATGCTGCTTCCTACGAAAGTCCACATTACTCATTTCACCCAGCTGACCACTGAGTACATTCTCTCTGGTACCCAAAATGACTCGAATAAGGAGTTTCAGTGAGGAGATACATGTACGAGGCTGTTTCATGTTCTCTCTAAAAGCTGCTCTCATTTCTGGTAACGTCCCTCACTGAGTTCAAAACAAAACCACGATAAAGAGAGTGTGAACGTCTTGTTTGCCTTTTTTTTTTTTCCAACTTTAAGAGGTGAATTAATTAAGCCTTTTTGATACTGATACCAGATACTAATCTGATAAAATAAGCAGGAAAATAATTGGTATGGCAGCACCTGCAAGTCCCCAAGACCTGTTTGAACAAACAACCCTCAGACTTTTTGACCAATCAGAATTAAGCATCTTACACAGCTGGAAGATCAGAAAGAAAGGAAGGAGTACAGTATGAATTAACACTGGTGTTGAAATGTTAAGCTAACCTACTGAATGCAAAAATATGGCTGGGTCTGTAGAGCCGTAGTTGTTTTTTCAGGGGTGCTGGTGTGGAATTTAAAGATGCTTCAGCAACCGTTCAAAGAATCTAAAAACACAGAAATTAAAAATTTGTTTTTGACCAGTTTAAATTCTGAATTTCTTTTCTTGTCAAGTCATTTTTGGACTCTTCATGCCTGTAATCAATACAGGAGACGGCCCAATAGTCAGAAAATGTGTTTGGATTTAGGACTATCAACATAATCCAAACTAATCTTTTGACTGACTAACAGGCCTTCTGATTTTCAAACTAATCGACCTTCTGATTTTTTGACTATCTAGTCTTCCTTTTTTTCTGAAGAGTTGATCTTCTGACTAACAGGCCTGCTGAATAATAGGCCTCCTGGCTAGTTGGCCCCCTGACTAACAGGCCTTCTTGGAATAGGGTGAATCCCCAGTAAACAGAGCAGGGAACAGGCTGCAGGCTGGATTCAGGCTGAACTCAACCTAGTTTTGTTCGAGTAAGGATGGGATAAAAAGGCGGGCCTTTAGCCTCTTTGCAGACAGCTACAGGGTGACAACCTGTCAGTCAAATCAGTCATGCCCTTATATGGGCAAAACTCCTCAGTTTAATAACTTTCTAACTAAAAAGTTATGAGATAAAAAAATGTTTGTGTGCCAATAGAGTGATGAACTACCCAAACTGTACTTTGAATCAGACTGTAAATTCTGGTGTTTGTGGCATAGACTTTATAAAACATGGATGTAGTCTCCCTGACGTCACCCGTCTGTTCCTGATTCAGTCAAATGAAGCCAATCATTGGACAGGGCCATCTTGGATATGACGCAGATTTTAAGCTTCCATTCTAACAGCTATAGGGCGCCCGTCAGTCACATGAGTTGAGCTGAGTCTCCGATTGGACAAACTCGTAACCCAAATATCTTTAAAACTGCTGACTTAGAAAAAAAATTCACTCACCGCACGGAGTGTGCTGATAGCAAAATTAGCATTTCAGACCCAAGCCTTTTTTGGAACCAGGCTGTAAAAATGTTTTTTAATGTTTTTTTTGTTGGTTTCTGGTGTTTGTTGGTTTTTGGTGTTTGTTGGTTTCTGGTGTTTGTTGTTTCTGGTGTTTGTTGGTTTCTGGTGTTTGTTGGTTTCTGGTGTTTGTTGGTTTTTGGTGTTTGTTGGTTTCTGGTGTTTGTTGTTTCTGGTGTTTGTTGGTTTCTGGTGTTTGTTGGTTTTTGGTGTTTGTTGGTTTCTGGTGTTTGTTGGTTTCTTGTTTTTGCTGTTTTTTTGGTGTTTGTTGGTTTCTGGTGTTTGTGGTTTCTGGTATTTGTTGGTTTTTTGGTGTTTGTGGTTTTTTTGTGTTTGTTGGTTTCTGGTGTTTGTTGGTTTTTTTGGTGTTTGTGGTTTTTGGTGTTTGTGGTTTTTTGGTGTTTATGGTTTCTGTTGTTTGTTGTTTTTTTTTGGTGTTTGTTGGTTTCTGGTGTTTGTTGGTTTTTTTGGTGTTTGTTGTTTCTGGTGTTTGTTGTTTCTGGTGTTTGTTGGTTTTTTTGGTGTTTGTTGTTTCTGGTGTTTGTGGTTTCTGGTGTTTGTTGGTTTTTTTGGTGTTTGTTGTTTCTGGTGTTTGTTGTTTCTGGTGTTTGTTGGTTTTTGGTGTTTGTTGGTTTCTGGTGTTTGTGGTTTTTAGTGTTTGTGGTTTTTTGGTGTTTGTGGTTTTCAGGTGTCTCTGAAGCCAACCTTTAATGGATGCTTAATGAACTCCATTTTTCGAGACTTTCACATGAGCTACATGTTTTTAGCCCGGGGGATACCACTTGGTACCCAAGCTCGATCGGCATCATATGTCACTAAACCGACCAATCAGAAGCTAAAACAACATCATCAGGGAGTAAAACCAAAGCAACTGACAACACAGCTATAGAAACTAAAATATGTCTACAACTACACATCGTATGACATAAACATTGTCTCTTGTACATTAAGAAGTGTTGTTGTCTGAAGAATGTTGTTAGCAACAAAACAAGTTTCTCAATCAAGTCAGTCAAAAAGTATTTCATTGGCTGCTGTTGTCTTGTAGTCACAGCTCAGCTCTTGTTTATATGTGTGTGTTTGAGTGTGTGTGTGTGTGTGTGTGTGTAATGTGATGCATCAACATGAAACGTCAGCATGCTGAGAAACCACACACACACTCAAGTCACATCACATCCAGTACACGCTTCCAGCAGCGGCTGCCAGATCCAGTGTTAGGCAGGAATGTTTGGTATTCCTCAGATCAAGTCATGATACGATGGCCCAGATGACACATGCTGAACACACACACACACACTCACACACACACACATACAGGCGCTTCAAAGGCCTGACTCATCCTTGCTTGTTTCCACCCACTGCTCATCATCATGTCATGACTCCTCGAAGAAAGACAAACTCAAGTCAAGGAGAGGGTGAGGGAGTATGACTCTTTGTGTGTGTGTATGTGTGTGTGTGTGTGTGTGTGTGTGTGTATTAAAGTAAAATAATGCAGCTCTTTCTGTGGCTGCTCCAAATAAGAGTCGCTCTGGTCCCCAGGTGAAATTTTCTGTATGTATAAATAGCTCAGGCCTCAGGTGGTGATAAATTTGGCCCGTTGTTTGTGCTGCAGCGGTGAGGGAGCTGTGAGCATTCACAGCTGAGCTTGAGGTGTTGTTATGCTGCTCTGTGACATGTCAACAAAAAAAGAACACACCTGATTTTTTTTCTCTGTATTTTTGTCCACAAAACAGAGAGCAGTTCTATTCAACAAATCGCTGTACCCAGAAACAGAGCTGGCTCTCTCTGCATCCTGTTCTCCGTTGTAAATCACAGAGGAGCTACTGAGAGCCCACATTTGTCGCTTCTCTTAAAATAACACAAATACGCACACAGATCTGTGAAAGCAGAGGAGTGGAGAACATGTTCTTCACCTGGTCCATATTTAGGTTTACACAGACCATCCAGAAGCACATCACAGTGATTTATGAGCTTTATCTCTGCTGCTTATCAAGAGACGAGTCGCATACTGACAGTAGAACGTCTGTCACTGAGTGCAACATACGTGTGTGGTGTTTAATTTTTACTATTAAGATTAATCCAATTAAACAGCAGGCTCTAATTTATTCCTCTTTTTAATAGACCTTTAATGTATTGCCTGTGCTTTGCTCTAAACTGAGCAGCACTCTATGACCAGAGATACAAAGTGCTAAATGAAGCGCTAAGAACTGCAGTTCTTGAAGCTCTGAATAGCTCATTTCACTCAGAATATAATCCAAATATAATCAAAAAAAGAATGTTTCCAGTTCATTAAAGCAAAATGGAATGTAATAAAATCAATACATTTGATCAAAGAAGAACAGAATGTTTACAACTGATGAAAGATAAATAGAATGTTTACAGTTAATCGAAGCAGAATAGAATGTTTACAGTTGATCAAAATGGAACAAAATTGTTAACTCTTGGTCAAAGAAGAACAGAATGTTCACAGCTAACTAAAGGGGAATAGAATGTTCACAGTTGGTCAAAGGGGAATAGAATGTTTACAGTTGATCAAAATGGAACAAAATTGTTAACTCTTGGTCAAAGAAGAACAGAATGTTCACAGCTAACTAAAGGGGAATAGAATGTTAACTCTTGGTCAAAGGGGAATAGAATGTTCACAGTTGGTCAAAGGGGAATAGAATGTTCACAGTTGGTCAAAGGGGAATAGAATGTTTACAGTTGATCAAAGAAGAACAGAATGTTTGCAGTTGATCAAAATGGAACAAAATGTTTACAGTTAATAAAATTGGAATAGAATGTTTCCAGTTGGTCAAAGAAGAACAGAATGTTTACATTTAATCAAAGTGGAATAGAATGTTTCCAGTCAATCAAAGGGGAATAGAAAGTTTACAGTTGATCAAAGAAGAATAAAATTGTTTACTCTTGGTCAAAGAAGAACAGAATGTTCACAGCTAACTATGGGGGGAATAGAATGTTAACAGTTGGTCAAAGGGGAATAGAATGTTTACAGTTGGTCAAAGGGGAATAGAATGTTTACAGTTGATCAAAGAAGAACAGAATGTTTGCAGTTGATCAAAATGGAACAGAATGTTTATAGTTAATAAAATTGGAATAGAATGCTTACAGTTGGTCAAAGAAGAACAGAATGTTTACAGGTAATCAAAGTGGAATATAAAGTTTACAGTTGATCAAAGAAGAATAAAAGTGTTAACTCTTGGTCAACAAAGAACAGAATGTTTACAGCTAACTAAAGGGGAACAGAATGTTAACAGTTGGTCAAAGTGGAATAGACTGTTTACAGTTCATCAAAGTGGAATAGAATGTTTGCAGTTGATCAAGGGAGAATAGAATTTTTTTATGGTAACAAATTTATATATAGATATATAACAATGCCCCTGAAAATCTAGGCCTTCCACTGCAGCTTTGCTCTCGCATTTCATCATCTATAAATAAACATCTATACGCCACAATTTTATTTATCCTCACTCTCGCTGAGTGCAGCAGGTCACAGAGGAGAAAACAGGAAGGAAGTAAGATGATAACACTCAAAGGAGCAGCAGTGAAAACCTAGCTCACAAAGGGAGTTAATGTTCCTTTAAGGGTGAAATAAATATGACTTTAAGCTTTGGATGGTGAGTCAGTCGGCAGATCATTAAGTTCAGAGCCCTGCACAGTAAATCCTGACATGCACTTAAACAGTTTGAGGTTTTCATCAGACTTCTGGATCAGGAGTCAAACAATCCTCTGCTGTTTGAAAACAGGAGGAGACTTCAGAGAAGTAGACACTTTAACTGAGCTACAAGGTTGGAGAGGAAATTTGCAGAGGCAGTGCAAACAGTGTTTGTGTGCATTGTTTGCATTTTTCTCCTTCTTTGTAGGCATTGTCGTCAAAAACTCAGGAAAACTCAAACTCTTTTACAGGAAACACAGCCTGCAACTTCCATGGAGCATTTCCTGAAGCCTGGCAGATCAGCCTTTGTTGCTGCAGGAAGTACGCTCTTCTGCAAGCTGGAAAACATTCCTGTGGACAATTGAGTGTTTGTGTCTGCAGCTGTGTGTGTGTTTGTGTGTTTCACAGGTGAAAGTGCATGGGTAAAAAAAAGTGTACTGCAAGTTGCTCATACCGAGGCCTTGACCTCCTCCTTTAACAACATTAAATACAGTTAAATTTACTTTGCATTAAATGGTTTCAGAGGATTTTAGGGGATGAACTTTGAAACACCTGCCACAGACATTTCACTGCAAAAACTGAAATGTAAGCGAGTATCAATGTCTTATGTCTTATTTATTTATTTATTTTTAGCACAAATGATCTAACTAGCATTAACATGAGCCGCATTCACCCGAGAAGGACAGGAAAAAGAATGTCTTACATCAAGACAAAAGAAAACAAAAAGAAATCTGAATTGTTCATAAATCTGCCAATAAATTAAGAAAGATTTACACACTGCAGGCATTATTTTTTATCTTTTAATATCTTGAAATATAATTTTTATTTTTTTCTGGACTTGTCAGGTGAACATGGCTCATATTGCATCTAATAAGACAATTTAAAAAAAGGAATAAACATTTGTTAAGATTTTATTCATTTATTTATTTATTTGAATTAATTATTTCTTCTTATTATTATATATTTTATATATTAAATATTATAATTATTATTATATTATCCTATAATTTCTTCTTCTTCTTCTTCTTCTTCTTCTTCTTCTTCTTGTTATTATTATTATTATTATTATTATTATTATTATTATTATTATTATTTTTATTATTATTATTATTATTATTATTATTATTATTATTATTATTATTATTGTTTAATTTTTTTTTTTTTTAATCTTTTGTTGACAGTGAAGAGGCCTTTTTCTTCCTTTTACAAGCAAGGCTTGCTTTTTTCCCCGTTTTTTTTATTTCTTGTAAAATGAAAAACCTGAAAATTAACTGCAAAAACTGAAATCCAAGCAAGTATAAGACAATTTAAAAAAAGTATAAACATTTGTGTAGATTTTATACGTATTAATTTGAATTAATAATTTATTATTATTATTATTATTATTATTATTATACATTAAATATAATAATAATAATAATAATAATAATAATAATAATAATAATAATAATAATAATAATAATAATAATTATGATTATTATATATTAAATATAATAACAACAACAACAACAACAACAATAATAATAATAATAATAATAATAATAATAATAATAATAATAATAATAATTATTATTATTATTATTATTATTTTTATTATTATTATTATTATTATTATTATTATTATTATTATTATTATTATTATTATTATTATATTTTTATTTATTTATTTAAATCAATATTTTATTATTATTATTATTTAATTTTAATTTTTTATGTTTTTTATAGTGAAGAGGCCTTTTTCTTCCTTTTACAAGCAAAGCTTGCTTTTTCCCCGTTTTTTTTTTTTTTTAATCTCTTGTAAAATGATGAAAAACCTGATAATTAACTGCAAAAACTGAAATCCAAGCAAGTATTTATTTCTTGTTTTTGGTCAAATTTGTCTCATTGGACCAAACATGAGCCACATTCACCTGACAAGTCCAGAAAAAGAGTCTTGTTCTGATAACTGTAGACTTACACCGTGGTCTCTGAATGGTTTTATGACGGAGTTTGTGTAGGAGTTTGAGCTCTTATGCCTGATTTCATTTTCAGTGAATTTTCTCTTCAAAGTGCTTCGTTTCCTCTTCCTGGTAACTCTGCCTCCCCTCTCAGCCAACTCTGTCAGCCTCTCGAGGAGCCGTGGTTCCTCTTAATCAAGGCAAAGGGCTTTCCAGATAAGTCCTTTCTTATATCTGATCTCTTCGTGGGAAGGAGGGAGGAGGTAGAGAGAGGGAGGGGTGGGGGGGTGGAGCGTTGCCTCCAGCACTGATGGATGTGTAACCTCTCCAACTACCAAACCCTTCCCTGAGTCAGTGGGTTGAGGTGGCAGCCTGGGGAGTCACAGCTAATATAAGGAGAAAAGAAACTGCTATCAAGAGTCAAGCCTCCCACGTCCTCCCTCCTGCTGACACTGATTGGGGGAAGTTAGATGGAGACAGACAACGAGTGAGTCACCGGCTGAGCTCCTCCTCAGCTCCTCTGACACACTGTGAGACCATATAGAAAAAGGGAACGTCAAAACCCAGCTCTCTTTGTGCTGATCCTATACCAGCTTCTTTTCTCTGTGTGGTACTAATCAAAAAAATCATCATTAATCCTCAACCGGTTTATATTTTATCAGAACTGACTGAGAAAATTTCAGAAAGGATCAAAAACTCAACAACATAAGAGAGTTACTCTTTTATTCACACACCAGTGAACAAAACACATTTCATATCATCAGATTAAAACTCAAAGATTATCTTTTCACAAAAAGGTGAAAGAAACATTTTCACTTTGAAGCTTCTCAGTTGGATACATTTAGGCTCTGTGAGGACTCTTTAAGAGAAGGACTCTGATCGAACTGGATCACAGCGACACCTTTTGGTTGGAATCATGTGCAAAGTGTTGTGATGACATGACTTTTAACAAGGCGTGTGTTTGTTTTGGAAATGAATGGAGATCAGATCTTCTTTTTAAACACTACTTTTCTATGTTCAAGATCTTTAAATAAGAAGCAAAACTTTGTCACTTTACTAGTTCACTAGTGCCACTCGCAGCCCGCTGCGAGACGTATACGTAGGCTAATGTGTAACGTTAGCGAATCCTTCTGTCCTGCTCATCTACCAATCAGAGCTAACGTAACCTCATTCTTCATTTTATTGGCAGACTCAATTTTGATCAGATCACTGCAGAATAACTGCTGCATGTGGGCTGGAATGAACATTATCACAAACAGTTAAGCTTGTGGTTTAGCCTTTAGCTCTTGGTTAAGCTCTTAGCCTGTGGTTTAGCCTTTAGTTTTTTTTAAGTCTTTAGCTAGTATTTTACTTTTAGCTTGTGGTTAAGCCCTTAGCCAATGTTTTAGCCTTTAGCCTGTGTTTTAGCCTTTAGGTTTGTTTTTTTTCAGCCTTTAGCTAGTATTTTAACTTTTAGCTTGTGGTTAAGCCCTTAGCCCATGTTTTAGCCTTTAGCCTGTGTTTTGGCCTTTAGTTGTTTAAAATACTAGCCTTTAGCTAGTATTTTAACTTTTAGCCTGTGGTAAAGCCCTTAGCCCATGTTTTAGCCTTTAGCCTGTGTTTTAGCCTTTAGGTTTTTTTTTTTTTTTTTTTTTTTTTTTTTTTTTTTTTTTAGCCTTTAGCTAGTATTTTAACTTTTAGCTTGTGGTTAAGCCCTTAGCCCATGTTTTAGCCTTTAGCCTGTGTTTTAGCCTTTAGTTGTTTAAAATACTAGCCTTTAGCTAGTATTTTAACTTTTAGCCTGTGGTTAAGCCCTTAGCCCATGTTTTAGCCTTTAGCCTGTGTTTTAGCCTTTAGGTTTTTTTTTTTTTTTTTTTTTTTTTTAGCCTTTAGCTAGTATTTTAACTTTTAGCTTGTGGTTAAGCCCTTAGCCCATGTTTTAGCCTTTTGCTTGTGTTTTAGCCATCAGTTTGCTTTCAAAAACACAAAGACAGCGTTTCCTTCTGACGTCTGAAAGTTTGAGCAGAGAAAGCCCTCCCACCAGCTGAGGAACGTTTAAAAAGGAAGCATTCGAGGAGCGTAAAATGAAACCAGACCTGCAGTGTGATGGAGGAGTGAGGCCGTGTGGAGCTCTGAAAGCAGCGTTTCAGCGACTCTGGAGCAGATCTGGAGCTATTTTTAGAGCAGAGTGTTTCGATCAGTTTTCAGACAGATTCCAATGACACCTGAACATGTGGAGGTTTGAAAATCTGCACACGCTCAGTCTGAACATCCAGCTTTGTTACTTTGTGTTGATGTTTACATCGTGAGGAAGAATCACTCCTCCTCTTCAGGCTGCACCAACATGAAAGTTCAATCTGAGTGTCTGTAATCACAACACCATTCACACACACACACAGGCACCTTGTCTCCTGTGTGTGTGTGTGTGTGTGTGTGTGTGTATTTATACTCTGTACTGTATATATGTGTGTGTGTGTGACAGTACACTTACTTCCTGTGACGTGGGCTCTCCCCAGTTGCCCCCCCGCTCCCAGCTCTCCTATCTATTACATCTTTCCATCCCTGCCTCTGTGTTCCCATCTGTTGAGTGGGAGAGCGTCTGTGTGATGAGTGTGTATACGTGTGTGTGTATCATCCTGTGTGTCTATGTGCAGGTGTGTGTAGAAGAGTGTGTGTGTGATTAAAGCTGGGCGGTGCAATCTGTAAGGTCCCAGTGAGTTTAATTCCAGCTGAGTGGATCTGGCTTTGTGCCTCCCACACAGGTGATGAGAGAGAGAGAGGGGGGATGGAGTGGGGGGAGAGAGAGAGAGAGAGCAGACGGGTGGGGAGGGGGATGACTCTCAGGTTCCGGTCTTTAATAGAAAGAGAAAATCCCTCATCGTGGTTCATCTGCTCAGGAGGAGATGTGTGGTGTCATCCCGTGAAGGTCAGGGACTGACGGTGCCCAGTCATCACGCCGTCAGCTGTGTTTGCTTTACAAACGGCCTCTTTGACGTTATTTAAAAAGCATTCAAACACTCCAAACACTCATTTCTGACCTCTTCTGCTCAATCACATCGTTTATCTCTACAGGGTTTCAATGCGCTGGATCCCAGTTGTTGTTTTCCTGTCGTAGGCGGGAAACATCCTGACCCGGTTGCCGATCAATCATGAGGTCGATGACCTACAGGCATCTCGAGTCATCAATCAATCCTGCAAACCATGTTCAAGACAACCTTTCAGTGTGTTCGATCCAGAAACACTTCCTGCTTTGAAGCAACAGCACACCGTACACTGCAAAAAATGAACTCTTTTTACATCAAGACTTTTTGTTCCGACTTTTATCTTTTTACATTATGACTTTTTTTTTAAGACTTTAATCTTTACGACTTTTTTTCTGAGTTCAGTCTTTTCTGTTTACAACTTTTTTCAGACTTTATCCTTTTTTTAAGTTGTGACTTTTTTTTTTATCTTTTTTTACTTTAAAGTTCTTAAATTCTGACTTTTATTCCAACTTTTATCTTGTTACATTATGACTTTACTGTGACGTTGATCTTATTCATTTTAATCGTGTTACACTGTCCTTGTTTCGACTTAAACTTGTTGTATTATGAGTTTTATTTGTTTTGATGCTAACCTCATAATGTTACAATTTTTCATATATAATCCTTTAAATTATGTCTTTATTCCCGTGATGTTTAACGTTAATTGTGATGAAAAACAATCCTTTAGAAACCTCTCCGTAGCCGTAAACATGCTCTGAATAGTCACAAAGTTAGTTCATGTGCAATTTTAACATCAACTCAATCACAGATTTTTTGCAGTGAAGGTTTTTTTTTTAATCTGTTTTTGAAACTTAGAGAGGAGCACACTAACCCAAACTAGAGCAGACTTGGTGAAATGATGCACAGTGAAAAAATTCTCCTGAATGAGTGACTCACAGGTGTTACAGCGAGCTGTGTGGGCAGAGGACAACTTTCAACCAAAACCTGCGTTTAGGTCTCCCTGACACCTTCATACCAGGCCGGTGTCTGCAAGCCGAAACACACACACGCCCAGCTGGGGCCGAACCGCACAGAATGGAGATGAGTTAGTGCCCGCTCCGCTCCGCTCCACTCTGCGCTTCGCGACGTTCAGGGGAAACATCAGAGAGCTGGGAGTGTTTTGAAACGTCAGTGGGAGAAAGTGGTTTCGTTCCAGGATGTTCTAGAAAGTGAGTTTACACGAAACCAAATGTTGAGTCATGTTAATCCCACAGAATGCATGACTCATCAAAACATAAAGGTTATCTTTTTAAAGAAGATGAAAGAAAAAAAAAGAAATCTTTAAAGAGTGGTATTGTGCTTCTGGTGTTTAGAAAACTTTTAAAATAGAATAGAATAGAATAGAATAGAATAGAATAGAATAGAACTTGCATATGCCTTTACCCTAACTCTATAACCCTTCGTTATAGCTGCTGTCTCTTTAAGGCTCCCCGCTCCACAAGCCCCCTTCTCCCTGATTGGCCAGCCCTCTGGAAGCCTGGACTAGCATAACAGGGCTATGTGCAGACCTTGGTGTTTGAGGCCCACTCCTCCAACATGTCTTTATGAGATTAGGAGGTCCTTAAGTGATGACATCATCATTTCAGCAAGTCTCGTGAAGATCTCATTAACATCTCGTGAAGATCTCATTAAGATCTCATTAAGATCTCATTAAGATCTCATGCTATTTTTTTGCATTTAAAAAATCTGTATGTTTGGTCTGAACATCCAGCGTTGTTACTTTACATTTAAGTTTAACATACAAGGAAGCAGAATACCCCCTCTTTAATAAAAATCTATACGTTTAATAAAACAGAGGATCATTTCTGCTCCCCATGCTGAAGAGTCTGACCTTAAACCTGAAACCGGGTGGAAAGAGGAGAGTTGTGTGTATCCGTTTTTCTTCTTTAATGGCTGCAGACTCGGTTTGAAGCTAAGCTGCTGTGTCGTCATCGGCTGTGACAAACAAACATTAATCCTCCTGAATCCCGCAGGGACGGACGGGGGCTGACATGTGGGTCAGCGTGCAGACGGTGCAGCAGAGTTTGTGTGTGTGCTCATGTTTGTGTACCTGTGTCTGAGTCTGACGACAGCGCAGCTCCCATCATATTCCAGTGAAGAAATAAACGAGCAGTTAGCTTAAAATCTGTACGAATACGAGTTATTATACAACACCAATTTCAATGAAGGTCGGAGGATGCGTAAAAACATCAATAAAAACAGAAAACAATGGTTTGTAAATCCTGTTTAATCTATACTTAACTGAATACACATCAAAGACAAGATATTGTGTGTTCCATCACCTTTCCTTTTAACAACACTCAATAAGCGTTTGTGAACTGAGGACACTAAGGCCTCGTTTATACGACAACATTTCACAGCGTTTCACTACAAAAAACGCAGAGAAAAAAGTTTGCGTTTATACGGAAATGGTGAGGGACTAAAAACGCTGTAGCATGCATACCAGGCCTTTATTTATTTATTTATTTATTTATTTATTTATTTATTTATTTATTCAACCTTTACCAGGTAGAAAGCCCATTGAGATCGAGATCTCTTTTGCAAGGGTGACCTGGCCAAGAGGTCAGCAGCATGGAAGGCATGGAACGAAAGGCTCCAAGAGAAATAAGTTCGGACAGGTTGAAGAGGGAGCAGCAATGCTAAACGTTTGTTTACCCGATTCAGTCCTGACACGAGGAACCAACAGACGAATGATGCCTTGAGAGCGCAAGGCAGAAAGGCTTCCAGTTCTTTGAAGAAGAGCGCAAAGATAAGAAGGAACTAGTCCAAGAAGAGCCTTGTAGATGAGAATCATCCAGTGCATATACCTGTGAGCACTCAAGGAAGGCCAACCGGACAAAGCATAGAGTTCACAATGATGGGTTAGACGACTACAACCGGTAACGAACCTCAAAGCACAATGATAGACAACATTCAAAGACTGTAAGTGGCGATATAACTGTAGAGTCTTTTGGTAGTCTGCCGCCGAAGTAGAGGTGGGCTGATCATCTGGTGTATCTATTAAATGCGTCTTATCTGAGTGCAGAAGTGGAGCAACAGATGAATGTTTTGTTGAAAGGCAGTCAGCAGATTCAGCAGCACAAGCACAACCAGGTAAGTCCGCCATTAAACCGTTGTTGTTGTTGTTGTTGTTGTCCGGTTTGCGCATGAGAATTAAAAGTTCCAACAACAAAAATGGAATGCGCAAAACGAAGTGCAGCGTTTCAGAAAAATTCCACTCTGGAGGCCGTTTTTAAAAAAGTTGCGTTTTAGGTCGACTAATGCTGGGCTTACATCAAACGATTTTCACAGTCTCAGACTAAAAACTGAAAATCTTTAGTAAATCTCGGAGTCTTACTGGAGTCACGGCGCGCTCCAGTTTTTCTCGATCGTTTAGTGTGAGATAGTGAACTGCGCTGTTTCACATCAGTCTTTTTCTAGTCTTGAGTTTGCGACAATATCAAACACGTTTGATATTATCGCAAGTCGCAGTGACGTAACACAATCAACAACCAATAGATGAGCGCTGACAAAAACAGAAACAGGAAACCCGGCAGTCATGAAAAATAACAACGGAGGAACGACGGAGAAAGAGGACCGTGGAAAAAGAGGAGCGAATGGTGGAGTTATGGGCAGAGCATCCCTGCCTGTTCGACATCAACTCTCAAACGTACCACGACAGAGTGGAAAAGGGTTACTACTAGGAGCATGATGGGGAAAAAATTGCATGGTGGGAAAAAACACTAAAAGAATCTAGTTGTAGTCTTGTAATTAGTGACCCTGCAAGATTCACAGTCTTTGTGAAATCTCAGTCTGAGACTAAAAACTCAGAACACTTGTCTTTAGATGTGAGCAGGTGTGAGCTGATAGTTTTCCAGGAGTCTTTTTCAAATCTTTTCAAAGTCTTCTAAAGTACAGGTAGCATAAAACGGCATTTTTGCGTTTCATCCTAAAACCATTGTTGTGTAAACGGGGCCTAATTGTTGAAGCTTTGGAGGTGGAATTCTTTCCTATTCTTGCTTAATATTTCAAACAACAGCACTGTGTAACTGTTGATAAATACCTTACCTTGTCATGTTGTATCCAATACAAAGTTGTCTGGAAAAAAAGAAAAGTAGTGTTAAAAAAAAAGATCTGATCTCCATTTATTGCCAAAACAAACACAAACCTTGTTAAGAGTCAAGAGACATTATTCTGACGTTTATTTAACACACAGACTTTACTTCCATTTCAATCTGGCTCATTACGACCTTGTTCTCAAAACCTTTTTTTTTCAGCTTGTCCTCATCTTCCATTAATAAAATAAAACTAAACATCATCGCTTCCAAACTCTCACCCACAAATCTGTGACTGAGAATGTGTGAAGCTTTGGAGGAGGGCTTTCAAAATGATGAAAAGGAGGAGAGCAAGAGGAGAGGAGCGAGAGCGAGAACATGGAAAGTGCACGCCAGGAAAAGATGACATCTGACCAACAGTTTGTGACAGTTCTTGAGACGGATGATGAAAACACACAGGGTGAGTCAGCGAGGGGAAAGAACAGCTCCACCCCGAGTCGCTGAGAATGACAGAGCATCACAGGCGGCGGATGAGACCTCCACACGGAGACGCACAGAAACACGCAGAGCGGAAGGATCCTCAACATGGAGGAGGGCGGCTTCTCTTTGTTCTGAAGATGAAGTCCATCTTTTCACACACGAGGCTGACTCATTTACTTTAGAAGACTTGGGTTAAAAGTACAGAGATGCTTTCAAGCTTTAATGGGCCATATGCACAAGTGACCATGATGTATTTCCTGCTAAATCTAAATTTATGGATAGAAACTTCCGGTTACTGTAAGAGTGCTGTGTTACTGTAAGCTACTAGGGCTGCCACATACGATTATTTTGATAATCGACTAGTCACCGATTATTTTTTGTGATTAGTCGACTATTCGGATCATACATAAATTGCAGCTTATTGTACCAGCATACAGCTAACATCATTAGCTTCCAGCTTCAAGTGTTTTAGGTATGTACTAACTAAAAATGAAGACAGTTAATATCATAGTTCATTCAGCTTTTAATGAACTTTGCAGCTTGTAGCAGCATTTCTGACATTTTTTTTAATGTACCAATTTTCTATTCAAACATGACATCGCTATTAAGTAGGTAGCTCCTTGTTGACGTTAATGTTAGCAGCCAACTAGCCAATTAGCTTACCCAGATTGTCATTCTTCGTCAGTAAATAAATCAGCCACGGCGTGCTGTCTTTTCAGATGCTCTTGCGTCGCCGTCGTACTGTCATGGAAGGACATTTCTGCTTTGCAGATTTTGCGTTGCTCACTTTTCTCCTTTATTTTGGAAAAATGCTCCCAAACTTTTGAGCTCTGTTGCCGGCTAGCCATGATACTGTTGAGCATAACTTTTCCGGTGACATCACAGGTTACCCCGGTTACCACTTCTGCACGTATGCGTCAAGGACAGAACGGCAGACGAGACAGGTGAAAGTACAGCGGCAGTTTGGAGGGAAAAATAAAGTTTAAAAAGTATTAAAATGACAACGTCGATTATTAAATAAGTCATCGTGACTAGTCGACTAATCTTGGCAGCCCTATAAGCTACCATTAAATGCTTGTTGTCAAAACATCCAGAACTGTTCATTTTCGCCGTTTTTTGGATGTTTATGTTAATGTTTTTACTTGTAGCCTATTATTTAACGCAATAACATGTAAACATACAGTTGTCCTTTCAAAGTAGGGCGGTCATATGTCTGGTTTTGGGGCGGACAGTCCAGTTTTTGAATGCGTTGTCCGGCGTTTTTCGCAGCCTCAATCCGGACGCTTATTTGTCCTCCCTTTCAGAGTTGCACCTGAAGCTAACATGTATCATCCGATGCTATAACATGTTTGGGCTAAAAATTTTAATGGCTGGAAGCGGCACCAAGTGATCTGACAGCCTAGCCACCTGTTTGGGTGTTGACTTCCGCCAGCGGTTATCAACTTCTGGTTGCCGCCGTTGGTAAGCTAGCTCAAAATGACTCACGTGAAATCGTTAATGCTCGACAGGGCTCTGTGTAAACTTTTTTAAAGCTTCCACACTATGACTCCACCTCAGATTTTTGTTCATTTTGTCACTTTCTTGCGTTTAAAAGCCGGTTATTAGAACGAGTATGACAGCTAGGCTAACATCATCAGCTTTGTGGTTTCCATGGGGATGTAAACAGAACGTTCAACCAGATGAGCAAAACTGGCAATCACGATGAACTATGGGTAGTCAGTTAAAATGTGGATATCATTGACAAACACCATCATAACTCTGTCCGTCTAATGTTTCTTCCTGTAACCGGGATTGTCCAAACATCCTTACAAAGAACATTCATCACTTTCTCTCCTTCCATCAGTCTCTCTGACACAGACACAGCTGGAACAAGTCCAGACATGTCTTCCTGCAGTTTCTGAATCCCGTTCTAGGAAAGATATAAAATCTCTGACGGAGGATGAAAAGTATGAGACACGTCGCTGCAAAGTCAACATACTGTGAAGAAAGAAACTCCCTGAACTTTATTGATCACCGTCGTTGGAACATACCAAAGATGATGATGATGATGATGATGACTAATGCTGTGAGAGCATCCTTTTCTTTTAATTATTACTGAGACTCCTTTTCTTATAATCCACAGTTTGGAGACTTTACCTCCTTTTCTCTTTGTCCACACACGTTAAAATAAAACTAAACAGACTTCTGAGTCATGTTTTGTCAGCTGGATCAGAGGAGACAATCTAAATGAACATCAGGCTGACTGCTCAGCTGTGATTCAGTCCTGTGAATGGGAGGTAATTTCCTCAAGCAGCCACACTGGCACCTAGCTGGCTGTCCTTGTCCATGTGTTTGTTTTCATGTCATAAAAATCAAGTCAAGCCCCTGACAAAGACGCTAATGGACATTTAATCTACTGATGTAGCATTGTACCCGCTCTCCTCTCTAAAGCCGGGTTATCTCTGCTCTTTGTGCGCCTCAGTTTAAACACCGTAAATGTTAAACTAGGACTCTTTATACAAAAGGCTCCGCGGCGTCTGTTCATTAAGGAAGCGATCAATACCCTGGAAATGAGCCCTTCCACCTGAATTCAATCAGCGAGCGAGCTAAAGCCTGTTATCATGAAGCTGCTCTGGCACTGATGAAAGGGGACGAGGCAGGCAGACGTCCTCCCAGCCGGGGGGGAGCCGGGTGGGGCTGGAGGCTTGAGAGGCATTTCCCCTGTGAGAGGAATTCCTGGAGGGTGTAGAAGAAAAGGGGGTTGCTAACACGAGATCTGTCCATGTCACATCAAAAACCAGCTCAAGGATCCAAACACTGATTTTTTTTTTTTCATATAAAGGAGAGAGAAACTATTCTACAACACATCACTAAACACTTGTTCACACAAGTTTTGTACAACCAATTCCAGTGAAGTTGTGTAAAACATTAATTCATTTTGAATTTGATGGCTGTAACACGTTCCTTAAAAGCTGAGTCAGGCTCATGTTTCCACTGTGTTCCATCCCCTTTCCTTTAACAACACTCAGTAAGTGTTTGTGAACTGAGGACACTAATTGTTGAAGCTTTGGAGGTGGAATTCTTTACCATTCTTGATTGATGAACAACTTCAGTTGATCAACAGTCCGGGGTCTCTGTTGTCGTATTTTGTGCTTCATAATGCTCCATATATTTTCAATGGGAGACAGGTCTGGACAATCTAGTACCCGCACTCTTTTACTACGAAGCCACGCTGTTGTAACACGTGCAGAATGTGTCTTGTCATTGTCTTGCTGAAATAAGCAGGGACGTCCCTGAAAAAGACGTGGCTTGGATGGCAGCATATGTTGCTCCAAAACCTGTATGTACCTTTCAGCATTAATGGAGCCTTCACAGATGGTCCAGTTAGCCATGCCATGGGCACTAACACACCCCCATACCATCACAGATGCTGGCTTTGAGACTTTGACCTGAGAACAATCCAGATTGTCCTTTTCCTCTTTGGCCTGGAGGACACCACGTCCATGATTTCCAAAAACAGTTTGAAATGTGGACTCGTCAGACCACAGCAGACTTTTCCACTTTGCGTCAGTCCATCTCAGATGAGCTCGGGTCCAGAGAAGCCGGCGGTGTTTCTGGGTGTTGTTGATATATGTCTTTGTCTTTGCATGGTAGAGTTTGAACTGTCACTTGTAGATGTAGTGATGAACTGTGTTAACTGACAATGGTTTTCTGAAGTCTTCCTGAGCCCACGTGGTAATATCCTTTACACAATGATGTTGGTTTTTAATGCAGTGCTGCCTGAGGGGTCAAAGGTCACGGGCATTCAGTGTTGGTTTTCAGCCTTGCTGCTTACGTGCAGAGATTTCTCCAGATTCTCTGAATCTTGGTAAAGATGGTAAAAGTGGAGTGAGTGGAGGGGGGCGGGGCTTAGCCAGAGGTCAGTTAGGTGATGGAAAGGGGACCCTCCAACCTGAAAAAGCTGAAGCTCAACACACAAAAAACAAATAAGAACAATCTTGGGCTCGACTGACACAAAAAAGCTCAAAAATATGAAACAAACACTCCACAATCATCACATGACTTCCTGTTTTGATATCTTTGTCAGGACTATTTTCGCACAGAGTGCTTCCAGAGATATATTTGACCTTTACAGACAGAAATTCAAACACACAACAATAACTGAAATAAGAAATCAGAAGAAGAAGAAGAAGAAGAAGAAGCCTTCACGGTCTGGATGAAAGCATCTGATGAGTCAGAGGAGTGACCACCCCCGCCCTGCTACCACTGAGTGACAGCTGCTCCTTTAAAACCTTATTTCATCTTATTTCATCCCATTTGATGCCGGTTACCTCCCTGTTGACTCATCCTCTCATTTTACACTTTGTCTCTTCGCCTTGGAAAGCTGATGAACGTCATCTCCGATCGCCCTCGCCCCTCAAACTCCCGCTCTCCATCTTTTAGAGTTAGCCTCACGTGCTGACGGGGCCCACCTGACGTCAAAGCTCTGAAGCTAATTGGCGATCTCTCTCAGCTGTTATTTCACCTTAACAAGTAGCCTCCTCCATGTCTTCATAAACACACACACACACACACATACACACTACGTTCACATGTGTGAAGCCTCCATTTTGTCTGGTGAGTCACTGCTGTGGTGCCGCCGCCTGCGTTCACACTCTTATTAGCAGCTGCCGTCGTCAGTGTGCTAATTACGCTGCTGACCTCAGCGCCGGTGACTGGCTGAGGTCACGTTTAGGCCCCGCTGAGCTGGGTGCTGAATTTTTGGTCTGACTTCAGCGTTGTCGAGGCGACGCAGTGTGACGACGTGGTGACAGAAGAAAACGAGGAAGATGAGGAAGTGTTTGTGTCTCCAGGAGGTCTGAGGTCAGATCAGCTGATCAGGCAGAGAAACGTGTTTCAGTTTATCTGCAAAGGAAAAAATAAAATCAATGATTTCCTGGATTTTGGAAGGATCATTTTTCCATTTCAATTTCCATTTTATTTTATTTTTTTTATTTCAGGGTTTGTAGACTTTTTTCATGGTCAAATTCAAGCACTTTTCAAGCACTTTTCAAGGATATTTAAGGTCAATTTTATAAAATTTTCAAGTACTGTTGTAAATTGCAAAATGTGACGGAATTTTATGCATTCACAAAATGGAAATGGAAAACAAAATGTTAATGCCTGTTGACACGTTAATTCAGTGTGTTTTGAATATCAAAACACATCAACATGAGTCGACCCAAGTACGGTTCGTCCCACTCAGGAGGAGAAAAAATAAAAATACATCAACCAAAAATACTTAAAAAACCCAGCTCTATATGACACGGGTACTTCAAGATACAGAGTATCTATGGCAAGCCGTTTTAACATTTAAAAGGTGAGTTTGCCTATCCGAAATTCAAATTTTGACTAGGCGAAATGTGAATTACAGATATCCATAACTCAATTTTGACTAGGCGAAATGTGAATTACAGATATCCATAACTCAATTTTGACTAGGCGAAATGTGAATTACAGATATCCATAACTCAATTTTGACTAGGCGAAATGTGAATTACAGATATCCATAACTCAATTTTGACTAGGCGAAATGTGAATTACAGATATCCATAACTCAATTTTGACTAGGCGAAATTCGAAATACAGATATCTTGAATTCAATTTCGCCTAGGCGAAATCACGTCACATTTGCCATTCATGTGTATTGGATGACTCATTGTGGATATCCAAAACGTCATTTCGGATATCCAAAATGTGAATTACAAATATATACAAATGAATTTCGCCTAGGCGAAATTTAATTTAAGATATCCGGAAATACATTTTTAGATATCTTAAATTGAGGCGCATTAAAGATATCTGTAATTTGAATTCTGCCTTGGTGAAATTGAATTACATATATCTTTAATTTGAATAACGGATATCCAAAATTCATTTGTAGATATCTGTAATTCACATTTTGGATATCCGAAATGACGTTTTGGATATCCGCAATGAGTCATCCAATACACATGAATGGCAAATGTGACGTGATTTCGGCTAGGCAAAATTGAATTCAAGATATCTGTAATTCACATTTCGCCTAGTCAAAATTCAAATTTCGGATAGGCGAACTCTGCTTTTAAATGTTAAAACGGCTTGCCATAGATACTCTGTATCTTGAAGTACCTGTGTCATATAGAGCTGGGTTTTTTAAGTATTTGGTGGTTGATGTATTTTTATTTTTTCCCCTCCTGAGTGGGATGAACCGTACTTGGGTCGACTTATGTTGATGTGTTTTGATATTAAAAACACGCTGAATTAATGTATTAACCATTTTTCCATTTCCATTTTGTGATTGCATAAAATTCTGTCACATTTTGCAATTTACAACAGTACTTGAAAATTTTATAAAATTGACCTTAAATATCCTTGAAAAGTGCTTGAAAAGTGCTTGAATTTGACCATGAAAAAGTCTACAAACCCTGAAATAAAAAAAAAAAAAAAAAAATGGAAATGGAAATGGAAACGGAAAAATGATCCTTCCAAAATCCAGGAAATCATTGATTTTATTTTTTCCTTTGCAGATAAACTGAAACTGAAAATTGAATTATGGATATCTGTAATTCACATTTTGCCTCGGCAAAACTGAATTACAGATATCTGTAATTCGAATTTCGGATAGTCGAACTTTTAAATGTTAAAACGGCTTGCCATAGAGTATCAATTCGCTCCGTCATTTTCTCTGCCGTTTTCTCCAATGTCTCGAGATTTTTCTCTTTTTCTTTTGCTAAGCCCATTTTTTCTTAGTCTATCAGACTTTGAAATGAGGTCGTGTTCGCCCTCTGATTCAGCTTCTTCAGCAGATTTCACAGGGCTTTCACATCCTCTTCCATCCTCTTCTTGTTCACCTTCACCTCATGTCGTCTCATCATTTCATTTTTTTGTCTTTCTGCCTGAACTCGAGCCTCAGCCTCTCAGGCTCCGGCGTTCTTCACATGTTCCTCCACGACTCGCTTTGTAGAGAATCCATCTTTCAGTTCGCTCACATCACAGTGTCAGTTGACTTCTTCATCACACTCGGATTTGACAAACTTTTGCACAGTTGTGATATCAGTGCACAGAAACGGCAGCATCGGTTTGTCTGTTTGGTGTCGGTTCAAAAACACTGTGATTTCCCTCAACACCAGGACAAAGAAGATGAGTTTTGTCAGGGGTGATTCTAGAGTCAGTTAGGGCCCTGGGCAAATAAAGTACCAGGGCCTGGATTCTGAGCCTCTCCACTCTTCCTCCAAGCTGTGGACAGTGTTTGACATCCAAAAAGGAAGTGTTTCCTGTTAGAGAGTGGCCACTTCCTGCCGCAACTTTGGCAACCGTTTGTGCCTTTTCACGTCATATTAACAGCCTTACACGTTTGAGACAGCATGAAGCTGAAGTGCTTCAAGTTAAAGACCAAAAATCAGGCTCGCTTTAACCACGCGTTGCTCTCGACAGTGTGGTCAAAGTTAAATAAAAACCCAGAGAGCGCCAGAGGAGCATGAAGTGGTACATTGGATTGTTTCTGGTCACTTCATGGTGACTGAACCTCCACAGGGGACGCTGGATGAGTCATGATTTCAGCTCTCTGTGCGTGTGTGTGTGTGTGTGTGTGTGTGTGTGTGTGTGTGTGTGGCAGAGTTTCACAGAAACACAGAACAATCTGCTCTTTGGCTCATGTATGTATCATACTTTGTTCAGTCTGTGTTTGGTTAAAGAAGCCCGGGCGTAGTTCCTCTGCACGCGTCATTAATGATGTACGATCAGGAAGTCCTGTAGTTTCCTCTTTTCTCCGGAACAGGTGTCATTTCTAACGATACAGCCGTGTGAAGAAGTATCAGAAGCGCTCATGTGTGTCTGCGGGAATTCCAGAAACGCGGGTACAACGTCATGTGACCCGTGCCTGTGCTAATAATTACAGTTTCTAATGACGATATACACATTAGACATCAACAGCTTGAAAGTGTGCCGTGAAATGTTGTCATACGCTGTGCTTTGAGTTAACATCAACATCACACGTCTTCAAACCAGGTGAAAAAACCATGTCAGAACAAACTGAGTCTGTTCTAAAGACAGGAAGGTAGCAGGCAGCTTGTGTTCCCTCTGTGACCTCTGTTCATCCTCAGCTGTTAAATTTAACTTCACAAGATGATCTGCATCCTTCGTTTTAGAGCAGAAGGTCGGCCGAGGTTTTCCCTCCGACCCTCCTACCTGATGAGATTCCTGCTCTCATATAAAAAAGCAACAGCCCAGAATTACCACTTACATCCTGTAAAATTACCATCAAATTACCACAAGATTATCATCTCATTGTCTCATTATATCTCAGCTTTTTTTTGTAACTAAAAAAGTTTTGTTTTTTTTCAAAAATTATAGTTTTATATTCATGACACTCTCTTTTTCTTGTTACACCACATTATTTTTGTTCTCATAGAATTTGATTTTTATTTCTCATAACAGAGGGACATTTTATTCCTCATTGACTTTTTTTCTCATTAAAGTGACTTTTTGCTCTCATAACACAATGACATTTTTCTAATACATGATGACTTTTTTGACAAAAGATAATGACATTTTTCATACATTATGACTTTTTTTTCTCATAATAGTGTGACTTTTTTGTCATGACATAATGTCTTTTTTCCTCATAACAGTTTGCCTTTTTTTCTCGCTAAAGTGACTCTTTGATCTCATAATAAAGTGGGTTTTTTTGTTGTAACAATGACATTTTTCATACATTTTGAGTTTTTTCTCATAACAGTAACTTTTTGTTTATAACTAACTGAATTTTTCTCATGATTCATTTTTTTCTCATATCAAAGTATTTTTTTTCTCATTTTTTGACATTACAATGACATTTTCCATAATTATGACTTATTTTTCCCATTAAGTGACTTTTTTTCTCATAATAGTGTGACTTTTTTGTCATTACATAATGTCATTTTTTTCTCATAACAGTTTGCCTTTCTTTTCTCGTTAAAGTGACTTTTTGTTCTCATAATAAAGTGATTTTTTGTTATAACAATGACATTTTTCATACATTCTAAGAGTTTTTTCTCATAACAGTCACTTTTTGTTCTTATAATAAAGTGATTTTTTGTTATAACAATGACAATAACTGAATTTTTCTCATGATTCATTTTTTTCTCATATCAAAGTATTTTTTCTCAGTTTTTGACATTACAATTACATTTTTCATAACTATGACTTATTTTTCCCCTTTAAGTGACTTTTTTTCTCATAATAGTGTGTCTTCTTGTCATGGCATTATGTCATTATTTTTCTCATAGCTAGTGCCTTTTTTCCTCATCTCAAAGTATTTTGTGACTTGTTTTCTTCATAATAAATCCCCATGTTTTCTCATACATCATGACTTTTTACTCATTACAAATTCTTTGTTTATTCATAATTCTAAGACTTTTTTTCACAACTAATTTTTATTTTTATGTTGTTCCCTCTGCTGTAAAATTACAATTTTTTTACTTGTGAAATTACACTTTCCTCGTACAGTTGCGGCCAAAATTGTTAGAATTTTCTTAGAACCCATATTTAAGAGGTTTCAGTTGGTATTATTGATTTGTCTTTTTTTAAAATAAAGAAAAAGACAGAAAAAAAGAAAAAGAAAAATCTACCAAGCAAAAATGATGAAAATGAATATGATGGACTGGATCCCTTAGGTCGAGACCTCAACCCCATTCAGCAGATTTGGTGGAGCTGTGAAGTAAAGTGGACAGATCTGTTGGACACTCAAAGGAAAGTCTTCACCTTGAGCTGCTGATCCTGGGACAACACGAGTGTTGACGCTCTCAGGACTGTCGGGATCATTGCAGACTTAAAAACATCTCATGGGGGCTGCAGGTTTACGGATGCTCTGACCCACTTTTCAGCCGTCACAGTTTGATCTCTGTTTAAGTCACTCATTCCACTCTGGCCTATTTTCTCTGCTTCAAAAACATCAACTTCAAGTACAAAATGCTGCCTGACATAATCAGCCTGTGACAGACATCATAATAAAAAGCAGATTATCACTTCAGGTCATAATGTTCATAATGCTACAGCTGATCAGAGTATAATCTGCAATCAAACAGGGATTGAAAATGTTCCTCGAGGTATGGAATGATTACATGTTTCCGGCCCGGGGTCGTGACCTTTATCAGTTCATGAGCTTTAGTGTCTCTTCACTACAGAAATGGAAAGATAAACCCCACACTGTCCAGACAGAAAGGATGTGGTTTCTGTCTCTTTGACTGGGTGCAGAACAGACCGGGTGGGGGTATTTATCTGAACCCTCGAGGCCTCTAACTCTCCCTGTTTACCCTCCGACATCCTGCACTCAGACGACAGTGAGTAACCTCGCCCAATCTGTTCCTCCTCCTCCTCCTAAACTCCCGGGTCTCAATCCTGTGAGCTGCCAGGAGGAAGCACGGCGTGCTGTGTGCGCTGACCAGCTGACCTGGCTGTCGGGCTCAGTGTGACATGATGTAATGCTGATCACAGTGACCAGTCTGATGATGAGGATGAAGCTGAAACACTGGAGCAAATGTGATCCCATCTGGAGAGGAATGCTGATTAGAACAGAGAACGCTTTTCACGTAATCCATCCTGACACATGAACTTTGTTTACGGTTACCGCGGTAACGTCAGCATGTTCCGAAAGCGGTGCTGCTGACATTTAAAGGACGTGGTTTTAATGCAGCTGACAGGTGCCACCGCAGAGTTATTTTTTCTCTTAATCTGAAATCACCTTCTTAAAAAAGTGAGAGACTAACCGTGGAGGTCAGGAAACACAAGTCTGAGAGTGAAAACCCGTCAGAAAGCACTTTCAGGTCCCTGTTCCTGCTTCCAGCAGCCCTACGGTCTTTTTACAGGGTTTTCTGTTTTTGAAAAATTCCCACCAAGGCCAGGAAGTCCCGTCAGTTAAATCATGAACAGAAGGTTTTCATGACATCTGTTTTCAAATGAAATCCCACAAATCACCCTCAGAGGAGCACCTGCTGCTGTGAGGAACACAAAGTTACAGCTAGCTGCCTGTTAGCATAGGCTAACTGTTTCCAGTCATTAAGGTTGACCCGTGTCAGAGATGCCTACAGAGCTGCTGTGGGGGTCAGATCATGACCTGGTTCTCCTGCAGACCTTTTGTGGACCCTGAGGCAGCCTGCAGCTACCCTCACAGTCAGGAGAGGGACACCTGAGGCTGGTGAGGCTCTGGGGGGCTGATTTAAAGGCACAGACTGGAGTGAGCTGCTGGAGACAGATGAGAGCAGCACGGACATCAACAGACTTTGTTTCGTGGTTTTTATGTTTGTTTTTGTGAGATTTTTATAACTTACATCTGAATTTACCTTCAGTGATTCATAAAGTAGATTCTATTCTATTCTATTCTATTCTATTCTATTCTATTCTATTCTATTCTAATGTGAACCAGATGCTGGAGCAACAAAGCGTCAATTTGCACAGAACAGCTTCTTTCCGAGAGCCATCACCACCCTGAACTCTGATCTACAACGACTCCGGTCATTAGCATCATTAGCATGATGCAAAATGTGCAATATCTATACAGCTGCCACTACAGTTGCTGCTACTTTCTAGTTTTTACAATTATATTTATTTAACAACTTCATGTGCAATACAACTATTTGTGACAGTTGCCCATCTGTATATACCATCCACACTTGCACTAAAATATCTACCTCATATTGTACACTGAGCCTCAATTGTGCTGTGCACAAGGCTACACTCCTCTTGTATATATCTCTTGTATTTAAAAGCAACTCCTTGCTACTTGTTAAATCTTTTTTTCCCCTCTTTTTTGTATACTTTTTTTTTAACTTAAGCTTCCATTGCACTGAAAGGGGAAGCTCTCCAATCTCGTTGTACGTTCTGTATAATGACAATAAAGGCCTTTCTGATTCTGATTCTGATTCTGAGATATAAGTGGGACAGGAAACATCCAGCTGACTTTCAAAATAAAAGACCCTGCTGACTTTTCAACAACAACAAACCGACATAACGAGTGGAGCCAGGCAGGGAAATAACAGGTTGGAGGGTTTTAGAGCTCAATAAAGACAAACCATAGACTGTATAATTAATGGACGTAGCAAATTCACCCCCCATACAGTGCGATTCAAACAGCTGCCAGGTATATGGAAGAGGATTAGGGCCACAAGGGGGAAAAAATGACGGTCCAATTTTAAAAAAAAAAAACTTTTTTTTTTTTTAATTTTGAGAAAAAAAAATCAGAATTCTAAGAATTAAATAGTCTCAGGATTCTGATTTTTTTTCCTTTCTGACTTTAAACTCAAAAATCTGAGAAAAGAATCAGAATTCGTACTTTTACCTGAGATTTTTTTTCTCTCAGAATTCTGACTTTGATCCCAGATTTTTTACTTTTTTTCTTAGAATAAAAACAACAACAAAAATTTTTTATTTATCATTTTTTTTTTTTTTTTAGCTCCAGTCGTCCTTACCTTCTTCCGTTCAGGTAAATATCAAAGATGAACTGAGGAAAAACTCTGGAACATGTTTGAACTTGTCAGTCGTTCTTATTCGAATCTGAACACGTTTCAGGAACAGTGAGAGTGTTGAACAAACCCACTCCTCCTGTGTAAATAAAGAAACACGCGTGTGTGAAGTTTCACATGAGACTGAACTTTTGTAGCCTGCAGGCAGAAATGCTGACGGCTCGGTGGAGAGCTCAGGGAGTGCTGCTGACTCACCCTGACGCCTCTCTGCTCTTAATGAGACTCCTGCATGATACCTGACGAACCCCAGGACTGATCCATTGACCTGTTCGTGATCCTCCAGCACGGAGCCTCGTTTCCAACCTGCTGACAGCTAATGGTGTTAACCAGGAAGTGAACTTCTCAGAGTTTAGAATGTTGCTGCTGTGGGCTTTCTGTGTGTGTGTGTGTGTCAGGTGAAGAGGTGAGCACTCATTACACACCTGGACACACCTCTTCAGGTGTGCTTACTGTAAGGTGTGGACTCCTGACTCACCTGTGTTTGTGTTTTTTTCCTAATACACCTGTTCGTCACATGATACCCCCTCTGAGCGCTGATTGTTTTTGAAGATCATGTGACCTGGTTTCGACATTCAGGAGTTTGTTTTTTGTCTCCACGTGTTTCTCTTCAGCAGAAACTGGACTGAGGATATTCTTCTGTGATTGCTTCCTCTGTTTCTATGATCAGACTTTAAATACTTCATGGGATCATTAATGTGGCTCTTTGTTTTAAAGAGGGGGTATTGTGCTTTATTTTTAGCCTTTATACTGTCCCTCTGGTTCCCCCCTAAAGTAGTTTTTCTCACACTGGTGTTTTAGAAAACCTTTATTTCAGCCTCTGTCTGAGACCTCTCCTTTTAGCTACTGTCTCTTTAAGACTCCCCCTTCACTCTGATTGGCCAGCCCTCTGGAAGCCTGTTGTGGGCGGAGCGATGGGCCTCTGTGTTTGAACCAGTTAGGAGATACTTTTGCAATGACATCATCAAGATCTGGTGAAAATATGTTGTTGTTGTTTTTTGATCAGTTTACAGACAGATTCGGGGATGAAGCAGAATAACCCCTCTTTAAGTTGACGGTACATTATGGTACTTTGCTATACAGCACAGTACAGAAACAGCACTCCTCTAAATCACCAATGACCTTCTCCTGACCTCTGATTCTGGCCAGCTCCACATTCTTATCCTCCTCGATCTCACCGCTGCATTTGATAGAATGAACCACACTATTCGTCTCTCCCGCCTGGAACACACCGCTAACATTACTGGATCTGCTCTCTGATGGCTGAGATCCTACCTCACTGACTGTCAACAGTTCATTCATATCAACCACTGCAACTCTAACACTACCCTTCACCTCCATCACTGTTTGGTTTCCCTCTGTCTCCAAACAAGGCAGGCACAGACTTTAACGAACTGTTGCTTTGTTTTTTGTATATAGGTTCCTTTATTCTTATTCTTTTTGACTTATTCAATCTCTTTTTCTTGGTGATATTTAGTGTTTATTCATATATGTTGTACAGAGTGAGCACAGCTCAAACCGAAGTCAAATTCCTTGTATTCTTCTGAAGATACTTGGCGAATAAAGGCGATTCTGATTCTGATTCTGAACTGTGGAAAAGAGGAGACTAAATATTGAGAAAATGGGGACGGGACTAGATAAGCTCTGCTTCTCCCGTCTTCCCTTTCAAGACATGTACAATTTGATCAACTATTGACAATGTGTGATGTTGTATAAGTGTGCTGACGTGCCCGAAATAAATGAATGAATAAATAAATAAATAAATAAATAAAGAAAGAAAGAAAGAAAGAAAGAAAGAAAGAAAGAAAGAAAGAAAGAAAGAAAGAACCTCCTCTGGTGTAAGGAGTCCCCCAGGGTTCGGTGCTCGGTCCCCTCAGGTTCATCATATACTTGCTCCCGCTTGGTAACATTATCCGTCAACATGGCCTTCATTTCCATTGTTACGCTGATGACATACAGCTCTACATTTCAACCCAATCTATAACCACTGAAACACAACCCAACACATCCTGACCCACAAAACCCTGCACCACCAGGCAGTGACCGCCTCCACCATCACACCTCCTGTCTCCACCTCACAGGACCAAGCACCGAACCTGGGGAGACAGAGCCTTCTCCCCCACCCTCTGGAACTCTCTCCCCACTCGTATCCAAAACTCACCTTTTTAAGTTAGCTTTTAATTTCTGATCGTATTGTTGTTGTTGTTTTAACCCGTGTTCCTTGTTCGTTTTGATTTTAACAATTTTAAAGTGTCTTTGAGATTTTGAAAAGCAGTTTATAAATAGAATGTATTATTATTGGACTGTAGGTTTGAAACTTGTTGTCAATCAATCAATAAATCTTTATTTGTATAGCGCCAATTCATAACAAGTGTTATCTCAAGACACTTTACAATAGAGCACAAAGCTCTTCATTTTAAGGATATACATATATGCACAGATACATATATACATATAAAGATACACATATACATATATATACATCCAACACCCAACATGAATCCATATAGCCAATCATGAATCCCTCCATCATGGCGGCAAGAAAAAACCTTCTGTTAAACAGCAGGAAATCTGGAATGTGGACCCCAGTCTCATGATGAACAGCAAATCCACAACATGCTGTGTTGGGTGTGTGGGCGAAGGAAGGGAGGTAAGAGGAGACAAGTGGACTAAAGTGTGAACTAAAGTTAGTGACAGATCCATGAACCATAGACCTGTCGTCTGATTTATTAGAGGTTAGCCTCTTGAGATGCTACATCTGGTTTTCAGGAGGGACCTCATGTCTGAATAGTAATAATCAATGACATAATCAATGATGTTCATGCTGAAAATAAGAATTTATGGTAGTGATGAACTCATGGATGCCCAGACCACAAGTGCATCCCTACCATATTTGTCTCTGTTCAGTAAAGGTGTGTTAAAGGCCTCTTGAGATGTGACATCCCATTTTCAGAGGGACCTCATGCCTATGTGCTGATTAAGTTTATTTCATGTCGAAGACCTTTGGTGCGTCCTCATCTCTCCTTTTCCCTCCTGCAGACTCGGGTAAAAAGAAAGAAAGCACAAAAATATGCTGAAAAAACACTTCTTTTTTTTTTGTCATGTCTTTTCACGACATTTTCCAATCCTTTTACGTAATCCTCCTCCACCTCTTCACACTTTCGCAGATTTAGATCCACACCTCTTCCCCCAACAGTTGTGATTGTGAACCTCCCCGGACAACAACATCCAATCAAAACACCATGTGACGCTCTCTCACACACACACACACACCTTCAGATTTTAACGCCATTCCTGTTCGGTGCTGCATTCATCCGACCCGTCACCTGGAGGCACTAACCGCCCCCCCCCCTGAGGCCTCCTGATGACTCAAACACAGCCATGCTGGTCTCCAGCTGAGGGTATTGTTATCCCGGCCTCCTCGTGGAGCAGGCTGGCTACCACCACTGCTTTGATACCTCCCACGAGGCCTTCGGGGAGGAGACCTTTAGAGAAAGTTTGGAGGGATGACGGCTCAGGTGTTATTTTCAGCTCGCTGCTTGCGTATGGAGGTGTATCATCGTGTGAAGCGGTCGGTGGTGCTGGCTGGATGGCTGGATGGAGAGAAAGAGGAGGGCTGTTTTCCCTATGAAGAAAGTAAATGTATGCGTATAAGGAGAGGTGATTAATGACACGTGTGTGTGTGTGTGTCCATATCTTTGAAAAGAGCTGGAAGGTGTGTGTGTGTGTAATGTGTAATTAACTGCGCACATGTGGGTGTGAGTCCTGCCTCTGAAAACATCGATACATGACCTGCATCTCTGAGAGGTTTTTCGGATGACGCACATCATGACAGGCTGCATGTGGAGGAGCCTCAGCGGCGTCTCCAGATATGATTACTGTGAGACCGACGTTCAGAGTGTTTTTCTTCATGGAGGCAAAGACACCGTGATGGACGACAACGGGGAGACACTTATCCAGACTGTTGGTGGAGAGTAGAAATTTAATGAAATACCACAGCTGGTGTTGTCGTGTAAACAGCTAACCAGATTTATTTATTAAAAAAAAAAAAAAAAACGTTTTATTATTTTTATTATTGTCCTCATTTCTACACATACAATACACATATTTTACTGATAAGAAATGTGGTGTCAGAGAGATTTGTGTCCCCCAGTGATGAAGAAAAAAAAAAACAATTAAAACACAGAACAAATGACCAGTGCTTAATTTGTGCTGGAGCTAGCCGGAGCGCGCTCCGGGACCTCTTGGATCAGATCCAGGACCTATTTGATCCGCTCCGGCACCTCTTTGATCTGCTCCGTCACCTTTCCTGTCAATAAATAAACTGTGTTTTTAGCTGTGTTTTCTCTGCGCTTTAATCCTCTCTGAAGTGACGCCTGTTGTCTTATTTCTTATGCATTTTATTCAGAAATGAGGTAAAACGGGGGGAAAAGTGATTCATGCCGTCACGCGTCACAACGCAATGCGCATTGCGAAGGTATTGTTTCCGCACCGGCACCGCGCGCAAACGACACTTAACAGCCAGGTGACTGACAACGCTGTTACACTTGGCCTGCTAAAATGTCAAAGCGACAATCAAAACTCTCAAGTTTCTTTAAACCAGTCGGTCAGCCAGACCCCAAACTGGCCTAAGTTGTTCTGGAGGCAGAGCCCGGCTCCGCAGATACGGGCGGTGACAGCATGATAGCCGCTGAAGATGTGGTCTGTGCAGTCAGGAGCACAGATAAGGATGAGGGAGCAGTGACGTCAGTTCACCAGAAACTGTAGTCACCACTGGTGACTACAGTTTACAAGAGAAGACAATCGGTTGACAAGCATAAAGTTATTTGTGGGCAAAGCAAACAACAACGTGGCAAATAGACAAATAGAGAAATTTAATCAGACTGTGTCTGCTGCCTGTCAAGTTTGGTTGGATACATTATTACTGTGCAGAGTGCACAACACATCATTCTAGTGATGTTTGGTCATTTATGTTTCCAAATACAGACCTTTTTCTAATTCTTTCTTGATTTTTGATTCTCAGGCTTTTGTTAAATTTATTGTATATATATTTTTTTTCTGGCGTGGTGCTTACATGACAGTGACACACAAAAAAAATCCCATTAGCAATAAAATGTGTTTATTTGCAATATGTCAGTTATTTAAATTGCTCATTCCAAATTGATTCCAAGTGTTCTGATGGGCCACATGGTGTGCCAAATGTTGCTGCAAATGTTATACTAGGTAAGTGCGGAAATTAAGGTGAAAAAGAAGATAAAAACGCGTTAAAACCCGAGAAAAAAGGTTTCTTTCGGCGCACAATTTCGAAGGGGGACCAGGCACCTGATTGGGGACAAATTAAGCACTGCAAATGACGTATATATTACGATTGTTTAATGTAGCAAAACTAAAATAACATGGAATCTGTGATCTGTGTTGTGTTATTGTTTATTTCATTCTCTATGATATTTAATATCCTTACCAATAAACCAACAAATAAGCAGTGGCGTGGCGTGGGGATTTTTTTTGAGGAAGCCAAGTGAGACAAAGTTTTATAGGGAGTTGGGTACATAAAAGACTATGTTGCAGCTTGTATATCGCTATTTCATGTAATGGAATGACCGGTTAAGAGCGTCCAGAGAGCGCTAATTTTACGTACACACGCTTGTTATGTAACAGACACTTTGATCACGGACACACGCCCTTTCAACCCCCCCCCCTCAGTCACTCATTCACACACATTGTCCTCTTGACTTAGCTTAAACATCTTATTAATCTACACAACCGCCCACTCGAATACACAACCGGCAGCTTCATGCACAGTGCCAACACAAATATGCTAATCTCCCTCCTTTTCATTCAGCGGCTCGATGACGACGACACTGTGATTTGATTGGTTTGAGGCCAAAGACGGGATGGCTTCCCTTGACACAGTCTAGACTAATCACAGATGAGCAGTGTCATGACGACAGCCTCATCTGATTGGTTAATCATTCTTGATTTTTTTTCACAAAGGGACGCCAACTCGGCCCGGCCTCCCTGCGGACAAACAGTGTGCAATACCGTATTTTCACCACTCATTCGCCACATAACATGTAGGAGGGTGCTGTTGTACACATTGTAAAAAGCTCAATGAGTAGAGGAGAGAAATGAGGAAGAGATGACAGCGACAGAACACAGAATTATCGAAACTGTTAAAAGGAGTATTTTTATTAAAACACAACTACAGTCTGAAAAAAGAGAGGAAGCATGGATTCCCTTGGCCTCCGGGAGAAAACGCCACTGCAAATAAGGTACATATAACAAACACACACACTATGGTGGGCTACCAAAAGACTCTACAGTTACACCGCCATCTACAGACCTGGCATGCATACTACTGCCTTTTCAGTCCCTCAGTGTTTCCATGTAAACGCAAATTTCTTTGCATTTTCAGGCGACACACTGTGTAAACGGCCCCTGAATTTTAGCAATCCAAAAATCTGGGACCCATAGTCGCTAACATCACCTTAAGGTGCTTTTCCACTAAAAGGTCTCTTCCTGGTATGGATAAAGAATGGATAAAAAAAAAAAAAAAATCCAAGCAACTGCAATACACCACCACACCAGTAGAGGGTGATAAGGCGACAACAAATGTCAGTCAGCAAAGACGACATCGGACGAAACAGCAGTCTATTGCTGTGTCCCAATTCAGGGGCTGCGTCCTTCGTGGGACGCATTTGAAGGCCAGTTACGTCACAACGCTGCGCGAAGGCCGTCCCAATTCAGAGCAGATTCGGAGGATCCTCCAAATGCGGTCCACAAATGCGTCCTTCTTTGCCTCTTTTTGGAGGACGCACCGCTACTATCCTTCGCGGCCCTCCATATCCCAAGATCCTTTGCACACCGCTGCTCAGTCCCGAAAAAGAACGGGGGAAATTGCACAATAGTGACATTAGATGGTGTTAATTTTACTTTTAAATGTAAGTATTGGGTTTATACCCGGTTTTTACTCATTTTAACATCCAATGGCAGATACGGGGAATCAGATGTTGAGCTAGATATTTTACTTATCAGTGATTTTGACAGATGGGGTCGTAAAAATTTCGTCATAATGAATAATGATCCCTCAATTAAAAAAATCGATAACGGGACATGTTAATTATTTATTATATATTTTAGCATGTCATCATAAAAGCAACTCAAATACAACTTTAACATTAACTATGCAGGGAAATGTATTGCTTATTAGGCAGAAAGAAAATACAAATTATAATACCAACCCTGCTGTCAGAAGCTTTGTAAAGAAAAATAGTCGCTCTTTATAGCAAGTGAAACTTTTTTTTCTCGGGTCATCGAGCGAAAGAGCGGCAGAGGAGAGATCACAGCATCAAGTTTTGCGTCTCTGCCTCAGTCAGCTGACTTTGGGCGGCTGTTTTTCGTTCTGGAGGCTGAAGTCCGTTCTGCTACACCTGGAATGAGCAGCGCTGCTTCAGCGCGCGTTATAAAGTCTGGAAACATTTCACCCAGTGAAGCAATGAGCAGTCGGCAAAACTATTTGAGAAGACGGGTTTCCTGATCCTGCCAGAATCTGCCTCACCGGGAGGAAATCCTGGAGCATTTATTTGGTCTTAATGTAAAAAGAGAGGCGGCTTCAGTCCCGTGAAGCCAGCAGGTCAGAGAATGAGAGATCATAAACAGGACAACACCATACCTCATTAATTATGCACGCTTGCCACTAACTGTACAGGGAGTCTGCTGCAGGTGAGATATGTGATTAATGAATGAATGTGTGACAATTGAAGTGGACTGAATCACTGAGGGGGTTACTAATCCCTCAAAACTACCTTCAGATTTGTCCATCATTGATCAAAAAATTCTGTCAAAAGACGGAGAATAATCAGTTAACGCGACCTCTGAGGGGGATTGGAAATTTTAACTTTCAGTTAAAAAACGTGAAGCTGGTAATTCATTCGCATATGGCATAAATAAGTATTATGTTAAGTTAAACATTTTGATTGAATAAAAACTAAGTTTAGGATTATGAATTGGGTGGCAGAAATCGTGACGTAAGGATAAGGGCGGAGACATGACGCAACCAGGAAATAATCCGAAGGATAGGACTGTCCCATTTAACAACGGTGTGACGGCCTACCCATCCTCCGAAGGACTGGCCTTCGGAGGACGGGTCCTTCGGAGGATGCAGCCCCTGAATTGGGACACAGCATATCTCTGCGGTCTTGATTTCAGACATTCAGAGATCGACCGAAGAACGACTTTGTTGATTGAGGACTCTGAGCGACATGCTTCCACCACAAACAGCTTCAGATCATCAGTAAGTACTGATCTGATGAGGAGATCATGACATGTATCTTCTTCTGTGTTTGAACAGCTGTTGTAAACTGGATATCCACTGACACGTTCAGCTGAAGGTCACCAGTTTACAGGGTCACTCTTTAAACTGGAACACCGGGAGCTGACAGCGACACATTCACGCTATCAGGCTCAAAGAAGATCGTTGTTTAGGAGGTACTAAACCAAGTCCACCACAGCTGGGGGTCATTTTAGTGATTAAAAACACTGTAGCTGCTCAACCAATCAGAGATGTTTAGCTTGCAGACCACGCCCCCTCTGGACCTCTGGAAAGTACATCTTCCCAAGTAGGGCCATTTCAAGCAGTAAATAAATACCCCAGAACTAAATTTAGACTCTAGTTCCTGTGGTTAGAAAGCACATAGTTCCTCAAGAAGTCTTGAGTTCCTGCAGTTGAAAAGCACCTTTATCTTTCAAATAGTGATGTATTAACCTGTCAAAAGATGCTAACTTTAGCATCCTTCTTACTTTCTTTGGTGAAGCATCCAGATGTCTGTTTAGGTTTGTCCCTGTCTGTCCCTTAGCCAGTCTGAAAATCCTCTCGGAGTCCAAGTGGAGTCACGAATTCTTGACCGTAGGACTCCAGTTATTTCTATACCAGCTGAAACTGTTCAAAGTCATTTACAGTGATTGCGGCAACTGCTCGGCCTGGGATTCAAACCAGGAACCTTCTTCCTGTGAGGTAAGAGCCCTAACCACTGTGCAGCTCTGTCCCAGTTTAAAGCTGTATCACTTCGCTCTCAAAACAAAGACCAAACAAACAACTTGGATGATGAGACAGTGAGCATCTTTCTCGGTGACGCTGCCTTTTGTGTTTCCAAACATTAGTCACCGCAGTAAAGAGAAAAAAAACACAGACCAACAAAAACCGTTCACACTCTCTGGACAAAAAGATTTGAGTCTCTCTCTCTCTCTGACTGATGCTGAAATGTTTCCTGCGATTGCTGAAGCAGTTGTGTTGTAATAACTGCCAGGCCTCTTTTCATGGCACCATGTACGTCACACACACACACAAACACACACACACGGATGACGACACACAGGTTATGCAATTTCATGCTGTTGTAAATGTCTGGTAGAGTAATTTCACGGGATGTGTTGTCAACACAGAAACATGATGAAACATCGCAGCGCAAACACAACATATGTTGCAGTGTGGAGAGAATATATCAAAGAATAAAAACCCTCACAAAAAAAAGAAGAAAAAAAAAGCAGTTTTTTATCGCTAAGTCCCGCCCTCAAACCGGATGAGCCAATCACAGTGCGTATATCAGTTCAGAGATTTAAAGTTTAAGAATGGTCACATGGTGTTCATGGGGTATTTTTAACCCTTTCCTTAAACCACATCTCAAACCAGGAAAGTGTCTTTGGATGAAGTTGTTAGCTAATGTTAGCCTAGCGTTAGCTCCTTGCTGTGTCGTTCATTATGTCTCTTTGTTTGTTGGAGTTCATTGGCCTGTTTTGTTCTAGTTTTTGTTCTTTGTTGATCGTCCATCATTGTTAGCTGTTGTCCAAAGGGCTCTAGTTAAACTAACGTTAGCTTAGCTTCATTAGCTTATCTGTAATAGCACAGATAACAGAGGTTGGCAAACGTTCTGCTGAATGATTCAGTGTAAATACTGTAGCTCCAAACTAACAGAGACTCTCTTGGTAAAGATGGTAAAAAGGAGGTTAGATTTTTCTCCTGACTGATGCTGATCCTCTGTCTTGTTGTCTGAGATGCTGATGGGAACCAGATGTGGTTTATCAGGTTTGCTCTGGGACCTGGAAGTTTTGTCTTGTAACTGAAGCTTAATATGGACCTTCAACAGTAAAATGATTCATGTTTTCCTCCGATGAGGACTTTAGAGCCTTTAGGTGACGTTTAGATGATATGTGATGAGGTCCTGTGACCCCTCCCATAGCGCCTGTCACTGAATGTTCATTGTTTTTCAGAGTGAGTGGAGGGGGGCGGGGCTTAGCCATGGGTCAGTTGGTCAAAACTCCATTCCCAGTGTGATGTTACATCAACGAAAGCTTTACCAGACATCAAATGAATTAGCGGAAAAGAATTGAGATGCATTTCATCTCTGCCTGTTGACAATGTGGTAAAATTAACTTGTAGCTTCAGTGAGAACGATGAGGGGGAAAAAAATACCGACAGCACCTGAACCAAAGACAGAGCAAGACTCACCCCCACACCCCCATGATCACTTGGGGAGGCAGATCAGGCCCTAAAAACTGGTCTGATTGAGACTTTAAAACCAGTGAAATTATTTGTAGTTTAATATTTTGCGTGATCCTTTTTTTAAAAATATCTTTAGCTTTAGTTTAATTCTCCTGTAAGTTGGACTCATGTCAGTCCCATTGTCACAGAGCTCTCCTCTACAACTCATGCAAAGAAACAACAATAAAACGCAGGCGTGGTTGAAAAAGTGCAAAATAAACAAATAAATACACTAAAAGAAAAAAAAAAGAAAATGGAAAAAAAGTATTTACTGAATTTAAAAAACGATCAATAAGGTCAGAGTTTCAAAAAAAAAAAATCGCAGGACAAAAATCCTGTAGCTTCCTTTCACAGGACATTTGAAAATTACATAATTAAAAAAAAAATGTCTTCAGTATTTAAGGTATTTTAAATTTCTTAATTTAAATACGTTTACTACAATAATTTACACATTTCAGCTGTTTTATTTCAAACTGAAAAACTGTTTTTTCTTTTTTTTTTTTTTTTTTGAATAAATAAAAGATTCAACTTCTTTGACCACTTTTCCACTTTTTGCCTCCGTATCACAGTTTCTCCTTCACACCGACTGATGTCATTATTCAGGCAGCAGTATTTTCTTTTTTACTTTTATTGGACACTTTAAGGGTTTGTATAAATTATTTCTTTTTCCTCCTGTAATCTGAGGCTGAACTCGCCTCCAGTTATTTGAATATTTGCCTCCATTAAAGCCATGCTTTGAAACCTCAGGGGTTAAAGGTCGTGATTCAGGATCACCGTATATAAAAACGAGTTTGAGGTGTGAACGTCTGCCTCAACCTGTCGCCCGTCTCAGTCAGCACAAGCAGACGTCTGTGACCTCTTCCTACGTTTGACGCAGTCTTTGATGACATCACCGGAGGGACCTGCCTGCTAACGTCACGGCGTATACAACCAGTGTGTCACTGTGTGAACACAACAAAGCAACACACACACACACACACTCAGAGATAAACACAGACGCGTATCTGTCTGAAGTCAATATTCTGCCAGAACCTGTTCTCAGGAGGTGTGTGTGTGTGTGTGTGTGTGTGTGTGTTTACTCTGTTGATGATGTAACAGAAAAATGGCACCAAGTTGTTTTCGTTTATATGAATGAAAAACAAATCAAACATTTCATCTCTTTCAGTCAAATCAAAGCTTTTTAAAGGTGTAACTGGGGAGTGGAAGCATTTCATAATGGACTGATGTGTTTCAGAACTGAGTCAGAGTCAGGTAACACACACACACACACACACACCAAAAGTAATGGAACACACACAAAGACAAAGACGAGTGAAACAGACGTAGAGAATCTACGGGAGTGAGAAGCAGAGAGAAAAGAGCAAAGCAGCAAACACAAAGAAGCTTTAATATATAATCAAGTGGTGACTCATACACTTTTGTCAGGGCACACACACACACACACACACACACACACACACACACACACACACACACAGATCAAAACACAGAGCTTCGACTGCCTTTCTAACCTCATTCTCTTCAAACAGCAGATGAGGGAGGCAGGCCTCCGGGGACTCGGATGGCAGAGTGACCCAGCATCCCTCCTTCCCTCCTGATGTAACAGGAAGTGACCCACTCAGCTGACCCTCCAAAATCACAGCCTGCCGTCGAGATCGCCCGACGGGCTGAAAACCCCACTTCCACTCATCACATGCTCTTTCCTCTTTGGGCTGAGTGTCCTCTGGTGTTTAACCAAAGACAACGCTGCTCATGAAAGCCCTCATTTACCGTCCTTTGTGACATTCTGAGATGAGTTTCAGATAAACCCCAACAATCAGCCTGGGGCGTGATCAAGATGACCACACGGGGGCGCTGCTCAGGCCTTTCTGACCCCCCCAGTTTTAATCTTCCAATGTGTCCAAATTCAGAGGCTGCATCCTTCATGAGCCGCCAATTACGTCACAACGCTGTGCGAAGGTCGTCTATGCCGCCCATTGATCACTCGAGACTCAGCTTCTTTTAACTGATGTTTACTTTGTGCTTTAACAAACACCGTAGAACTAAAATACAGACAGATGAGAGACAATCAGACAAAAGGTTAATTCTTAAATCAATACATTCTTCATAAAAGAAAACTTTTATATAAAGCAAATGTTCATATAATCAACTGCAGACAAAAGAAACACACAGACCACTTTGCCTGCTTGCAATCAATGGGAGGGGTTAGCATTAACGCTCTTGAAGAATCTTCAGACTTCTGAACACAATAAACAAACTTCTCACTCAGTTAAATTGTTCACTTACTTTCTTGAAGCATACAATAAACTCATAGTAAATTTCTTTTTTTTTTTTTTTTTTTTTTTTTTTTTGAAAAACTCACACTATGGTGTAACACAGCCCTCCCCTTCAGCTCACATCGGGGTTTAAATAAAGTTTGATTTGATGGAGTAGCCTACAGGGAGGGCCGGTGATGGTCACTAGTAGCAGTGAATCATATACATGTAAACGCTGTCACCAGACACAGTGCTCAGCTAAAAAGATAATGCAGACAAGGGAAAAAAACAAAAAAACTCATAGTAAATTTCTGACTGCTTCATGACAGGTGAAACGTGAATCTGCTCTCAGGGTGTGCACCAAAACAGGAGAAAAAGCCAAGACAAGAAACTTAAACGTACAAAAATAATTAGAGCGCCCCCCCAGGATAGTGGTCAGATGCTGTAATTACATCACATCGCTAAGAGTTTTAACTGTGTCCTTACAAAATGTGTAGATGCAGATTAAAAATAAAAAATAGCCCTTTTAAACTATAAAGCACAAGATCCATAGTGCAACTTGTTTATACAAAATACTGAGCACAAAAGTAATGGAAATTAATGACTGCATTTACACCGTCCGTATTCAAAGGTTCCTTCAAATGCAGGAACCTTTACTATCACCGCTTCTATCCTTCGCTGCCTCCCAAATCCCAAGATCCTTTGCCCACTGCTGCTGAGTCCTGATAAAGAAGAGGGAAAATCGCACAATTGTGACATCAAGTGGCGTGGATATGACTTTTTTTTTTCTTTTTTTTTTTTTTTTTTAAATTTTTTTATTTGGGTTATCAACATATTAACATAACATATTTCCATTACAATTTACACAATACCCAATTTTTTGTTTGTTTTTTTTTTCCCACCAAACAACCAACATGTTAACCCCACTCCCTCCAAAATATCAAAATGATAAAATAGATATAAAACAATAATATAAAAACTTTGAAAATGCTAAGAAACATAAAAGTAAAAATAAAAATAAATGATAATACTTATAAAAAAAATCAAACTTTAAAATAAATAAATAAATAAATAACAAAATTAAAAATAATAATAATAAAATAAAATAAAAATAATCTGTACAGCACAGCTGAGCATAGGAATGAAATTATTTGCTCTGAAGCGAGTCAACAAATGACAAAAAAGGACCCCATATCTTATTAAAATTGTCAGAGCAACCTCTAATGCTGTATTTAATTTTTTCCAAGTAAAGAAAAGACATGAGGTCCCTCAGCCAAGAATAAGTGGAAGGTGGCTTTCGGTCCTTCCAATGAAGTAAAATTCGCCTTCGGGCCACAAGAGAAGCAAAAGCTATAACATTCCCCTCGCTGGTGGAAATTCTATCAAAATTGTCAGGAACCCCAAAAATAGAGATTAGAGGACTGGGAGCCACCAATCGATTGAGGACCTTTGATAACACATCATAGAAGGTGGACCAGAATAAGTATAGCTTAGGACAAGAGAAAAACATGTGTGAGTGATTAGCAGGAGAATTAGTGCATCTATCACATGTAACACTTGTGTTGAATAATTTGTTTAGTTTGACTTTGGAAAGATGTGTTCTGTGTAAAACCTTAAACTGTATTAGAGTCAGACTAGCACAAGGGGTAGTAGTGTTGACTCTTTCCAGGGCTTTCAGTGGAAAAGTTGATACCAAGCTCTTTTTCCCAGGTATTCCTAACAATTAAAGATGGTGAGTGTATATGACTTTTAAATGTAAGTTTGGGTTTATACTCTATTTTTACTCAAGTTAAGATCCAACGCCAGAGCCTTTGTGGCCTCCGAAGGACTCGCCTTTGGAGGCCGGCTCCTTCGAAGGATGCAGACCCTGAATTTGAACTCAGCTAATGTCTCAATCATGGCAAAGAAACGAATCCTTTTCTAAATGATATGTTTGTTTACATTTTCTGTTAAGGTCACAAACAAACCCAAAGTCTATCCAGTAACGTTTCGCTAAACTAGAGGAAAGAAGATTAGATTAGAGACGTGAAATGGGACTAAAAATGTTGTTTGCAGGTTAAAATAGTTTGAACATGATCAAATCCAGATCCTGATCCTGCCATAAAAACCTCCTGACACATTCTTCCCATATCGCCCCCTAATGGAGAACATCTTCTTTGGTCAGAAGCAGAGTTAACGGATGTTTACGCAGCACGTAACACTTGCAGAAAACTGACCACTGATCATCTGGGATGAAGACACACCTGAGGGACAGGTGAGCAGTCACATGACACGCCACCACAAAGCCTCATCAAGGCCAGGTAAAAAAAAATAAATAAATAAAAAAATCAGCCAAATTTTTTATCCACCTGTAATTCAGCCTGAAAGGTTCGATTCAAGCCTCTCTATAATGGGAGTTACACAACAAACAGCAGGACTGAACAAACTCAGACGGCACAACAGTGACACCGTGTGGCCCATTCCAGCCACTACAGCTTTTTTTACAGTAAGGTCTTCTGACCAACTGCTGTTGGAGGTTCCCAAAACCAGACTTAAGTCAAGAGGTGACAGGGCCTTTACAGTAGCTGCCCCTAGACTGTGGAACAGTCTCCCCTTCCATATAAGAGCCTCCCAGACCAAAGAGATTTTTAAATCTTCTTTAAAGACCTACTTCTTCTCCCTGGCGTTTCATCAATGAGCTCTTATAAATCACAGGCACCTTCGTGTTTAGATTTTAAATTTTACTGTTTTAACACAATGTTTTTCTATTTTTTTATTGTTTACTGCTGTCTTCTTGAAGCTGCTCTATAAATAAACTTGACTTGACTTGACTATAAGTCTCTCCTGATGGAAATGGCATCGTTTGCAGTCACCATTACACAAATGGTTTCCTCTTGTTGAGTAAAAAGGCGTCCTCTTCCCCCTCTGTGAGGTTGTCTGTGTGGTGCAGAGTAAAACTACAGTAATGCACAGTAAACATGTGATCTATACTGCATCACTGCCGTACTGTAACACTACTGAACTCTTCTTTCCTCTTCCCTTGTTTTGTCCCCTTCCTTCCTGCATCCTCACCCCTCTTCCCCCATGATGACCTTCCAGTTTGTGTCACACTGTTGTAGAAATGATGCACACTACGTCCTGCTCGGTTCAAGGCGGTTCATCATTGGCTGCAACTTATGCTTCACACCTCTTCACAGAACACAGTTCATTCTGACTGACATGACATAAACACATGATGAAGTTATCAAACAGCAGAAAACTGAATGAAAGCAACTGATGCGGTTTGATGGACGGAATGAGAAACTGCTGCTGTGATGAGAACCAGTGACTAAATGTTGTGGAGGTTGATAAATTCTGATCAGAGAAATGCACCAAAGACCACCCAGGAAAAACTGTAAATAAAAGCAGAAGTTAAACAACACTAGTGGTGAAATAAAATGTTAAAAATAATTTAAGAAATTGTTGTGAGTTTATATTTTGGACTGTGTGGATAATGTTTTTTTTTATTACGCCACCTAAAAAAGACATAAAAATGATTTTTACATAAAGTACACAGTTTGACAGAAATTAAAGCTAAATGGAAATTAAAGTTGCTAAAAAAACCCAAAAACATTTCTCCATTTTCAGCTCGAAAACGACAAAAAAACAAACAAAAAAAAAAACGTGTGAATTTATTTAACTATTTTTTTCCCCTCGGGTATTTTGAGCAATATTTGTAATTTTTCCACATTTATTTCTGTTATTATTAGTTCTTAATAAATATTTTATCATTGTTTGATCTGAGTCTTGAAGATAAGTAAAAAATTAAGTTTCTTCAAGGGAATACGGGGATAATTTTCGCGGTGAACTAGCGTCAAGCGGGGACTTTTATTTTGAAGGAAAAAACGGAAGTGTGCGTTGTTCTGGAGATGGACCGTCTTGTTGACGTGAACCCCGTGTTTTTATTTCAACGGACAGTTGCAAAAAATATATAAATATAAATATTAATATCGCTTTAGATCCCAAATACTTCGCTAACTGGCGAATTTACACTTCCGCCCAGCGGAAGTACCAAAATAAAAGCTCCATAAAGCGTCCATAACGCAGAATTCTGATAATAAGTTTTCGTAAATGATGAAGCACGAAGGCAGAAGGTTTACTCACTTCATTTAAAATCAAATAATAAAAATAAATCAATAAAAAAACACAAGAGGTTGACAATATGTCACATATTTACATTATTTCATAAAGGAAGTGTTTATCCACTCATTCAACCCAAAATTAACAACATAGCGCTTCTAGCTACATGCTACATCGTGCAAGCGTTATTAATTTTACATATACATACATAAATAATACACATCAGGCTCATGAAATCAGACAAAGTACCAGATTCTTGTCATACAGTTTTTATTGTTAGATGTAGTAATACTGTTGTGCTCTTTCAGATCTTTGTTTGTAAACAGCTGTTTTCTTTTTTCTTTTCTTTTTTTTGCTGGTTAGAATAAATAATATTTCATTACATCACGTTTACAGCTTGATAAAAAATAAAGATGTAGAGCTGTTGAGGAGATATCATGCTGGAATGAAGTCATAAATATATATTCACCTGTTTTTCCTGTTTGAACTCTCTGTAAATCATTATTGGCATAGTTGGTTCTAAGATGACAAACAGGAGACGAGGAAAGAAAATAATACAGTCGGGTGTGTCCAACATGCATGTTCTCCCAGGATCCTCTGAGATCTGTCCTTAAAAACAGTTTTTTATTTTCATACCGCTGACCATAAAGCCAGGGCTTCTTTCATTTTTGCATCCTGCAAATTTTCTTCTGTCTCTTCCTCTCCTCCTCTACGACTTCTCCTGGTACTTCCTCCAGAGCTGCTGAACTTGCTTTCTGGCCTCGGAGCGAACACAGCCGGAGAAGGAGGCGTAGCGTCCGCCCTTCACCTGGTAAACAGGAGACAGAGACAGAACCAGAAGTCACCCTTCAGACCAGTTCAGTAAGTTTCAGTGATGCCACTAAAAGATAAGAACAAAAACAACGAATTAAAGGATTTTTTGGGATGAAAGCATCGAGGCAGTTGAGGGAAAACATGATTCTAAAAACACCAAATATGATTTTTTTTATACATATGTATACTTATCTGCTCGCCAGCTCCTTCTTCAGACAGGACCTAAAAGAAGTGGCACGCTCCACGGCTTTGTAGCCCTGAGAGCGCAGGGAAGAGAAATCACGGCCGAGCGAAGGGAAGAAGAAAAGGTCAGAGGTCAAGAGGAGCGGATGTCAAAAACACCAGCACGGACAGAGAAGAGGGACGGAGAACAAGAGACAGAAACAGGTTAATAAGCTGAGACTGTGAGGCCAAACAGCAGCCACAGACAAACTGAGATCAGGGTTTATGTGTAGAGTTAGTTCAGATCACCACTAGAGGGCGGTACTTCTTTGTGCAAAGACTGCTGAGGATGGAAAAGCTGATTTACAGCTTGTGTGCTTGTGAATTTAAAACGTTTTTTCTACTATTATTTTAGTCAAAATGTGCCATGGGTATGAATAATAACAGACTTGATTGTGTTAATTTTTTTTATTTTTTTTTGTCACATATCTGCTAAAACTGAAATTGAAACCACTGTTTGTCTTATTTTTAGTAAAAATGGTCTTATTAGAATTACCGTAATTTCTGGACTATAAAGCGCACCTGAATGTAATCTGCACCAGCTAAATTTAAGGAAAAAACAAATACAAGTCGCACTGGACTATAAGTCGCGGGCGTTTTAGTGTTTAATTACCGTATGTAAAGGTTCGTGCACAGAGGGAATTGTCAGGAAAGAGATGACTGTTTGGGGAAACTTCCAACTTTATTAACATCTCAACAAACAAGCTGCATACAGGTACTACCCAGAAAATTAGAATATCCTGAAAAGGTTGTTGTATTTCTGCAATTCGACTTAAAATGTGAATTTGATATATTATATAAACAAATAATATGCAAATCAACAGATTACAAGTTTTAATTCTTTGGATTTTGCTGATCAGGTCTTGCAGCTTAAAAAAATCTCAAATTCAAAAGCTCAGAAAATTAGAATATTACATAAAGTCAGTGTAAAAAAAGATTTTAAATACAAAAATGTGAGGCCTCCAAAACTAAACTCTTGCACCTGTATTTAGTACTTGGTTGGGGCCCTTTTGCCCGACTAGCTGCCTTTATCCGGCGTGTCATGGATGCTACCAGTTTGTGGCGTATCTCAGGGGTTATGGAAGACCAGCAAGCTTCAATGGCGGCCTTTAGCTCTTCTGTATTGTTTGGTCTCTTCCCGTACAGTTTTCGCCCCTCAGATTTTCAGTGGGGTTCAGGTGTGTTTTTCCCACCTTGTGGAGAGAGTCAATGATAGTTTTCTGCACACCTGTCAGATCAGCAGTCTTCCTCATGTCTGAACTCTTCTGAGCCAACCCAAGACAGACTTTTTAAAGGCTCAGGACCCTTTTGCAGGTGCTTACAATTACTTGCCTGACTAGAATTTGACTCTTTGAACCTACAAGACTGAAGTTTTTCACAGTATTCTAATTTTCTGAGTTTGTGGGTTTGTGGTTTTAATAAGCTGAAAATCTTAATCAGCAAAGTTACAACAAGGAACTGCTTGAGATATGTCAATTTGTGTGTAATGCCTCAATGAAATTTGTTGGTTTTATCTTTTATGTTGAATTGCCAAAATAAAACAACTTTTACTTGATATTCTAATTTTTCAAGTAGTACCTGTATTTGCATAACTTACTCAAATGTAACCATTGAGTGCATTTATACAGAACCTGAAACCTGTGAATTTTGTAGATTTAGAAGGTCCCCTAGTGGCCATTAGCTGTAAAAATCCATAGATTAGCTGCAAAGCATGGAGAAAAAGTAGCCGCTTATAGCCCGGAAATTACGATAATGAGCCACGTTCACCTGACAAGTGCAGAAAAATGTCTGATTTTGAGGTATTAGACGACAAAATGACGCCTGAATTAAAGAGTAGGAAAAAATGAAATTATTGTATCAGTTATTTATGAGTCACGTCGTAAAAATTACACAGCTCTGTGCAGCAGAGTGGAGATGCTAACAGCTCAGCTCAGTCATAATCAGGTGCAAACAGGAGCAAACTGCACAGAGCTGCAGAACCTTGAGGTTGAATTTGCTCTTGAACGGCATTAAAGCAGTTTATTAATTCGATGATGCAGAATTCTTCGTGCGTTTGAGCTCGTGTAGCGCTAATCTCTGCGTTTCTCACCCTGGCTCCTCTGTGCAGCCGGTCCTTCATTATCCCAATGAACTCTTTGTAGGAGAGCTGGTCGTCGTGATCCACGTCAAAGATCTTGAAGATGGTGTTGACGAGGTGTCGCGTCAGTTTGAGCCCCGTGGCCACGTACACTGCTCTGGCAAACTCATCTTCAAGCAGAGAAAAGTGTTCTTACGCTTCTGTCGAGCTGAGAGGAAAAAAGCAGGAACACAGCAGCAGCAGCGGTTTCTTTTCTTACCCTGTCCGATGGAGCGGGACGCAAAGTTGTACATTTGCATAGCGATGGCGAAGTCCTCCAGGTTGTTGAGGAACTGGAAGAAGGATCTGAACTCATCGAAGGTGATTCCCTGAAACAGCAGAGGGATATAAAAACAGGATTGAAGTAGAAACGAGGAACGCGGTGATGAGAGGCTGCCATCCACGGGGACCGTGACAGACGTGCACACATCATTCCAGGAGGCCCATCCACTCTGCTCTCTGAAAACTAAACAAAGCATCAAACCGCAGCTCAGACCATCAAACAATAACTGCAGGAGTCCAATTCAAAGTCCCATTAATGAGCTGAGAGCTCATTAATGGTCCGAACAAACCTGGAGTGTGTGTGCAAACAAGCCATTCAACAACTAGCTGTGACTGCCACATGCTCCCTGCTGTGATCGAACCAGAACAAGACTGATAAACCATCTCTTTAATGCACATACGCAGGTTTCTGCAAACAAACCAACAGAAAGTTAAGAAAATAATCAGTAGGTGCCCCCTAACCTAGCAAACAAAGGAAGTGACCCGGCTGACAGAGAGTAGCTGCAGGCTGCGCGCGGAACAAAGCAGAGACCAACCTGCTTCTTCACAGCGCAGGAGGAGGGAGAGAGGAGGGAGAGAGGAGGGAGAGAGGAGGGACAGAAACAGTTGGGCTGCGAAAGGAACAATAACTCAGTGTTTTCAGACAGACAGACAGACAGACAGACAGAGACTAAAACACAAGAAAAAAAAAACATGGCACAGACAGAAAGATAGAAGGAGGGACTTTAGACAGCCAGCAGGACAGACTGATACACAAACAGTATTTAGTTCCTGGAACCTCCGGTCCAAACGCAGCTTTAGACAGATAGACAGATGGATGAAAGGTAAGAAGGATGGAAGAAAGTGGGAAATGAAGGAAGAAAGGATGGAAGGAAGGGGGAGGAGTGGATGGGAGAATGGACAGATAAAGGATGAAAAGATGGAGGGGAGGGACGGAAGTGGAACGATGAAAGAAAGTGAGGACGAAGGAGGAGAGAAGGGAAGGATGGATGAAGGAAGGAGGAAAGGATGCATGGACGGATAGACATTCAGATTCACAGGGAGCTGTTCACAAGTCTTGTTTTCTGTGTGTGTGTGTGTGTGTGTGTGTGTGTGTGTGTGTGTGTGTGTGTGTGTGTGTGTGTGTGTGGTCAGGTGAAGCAGTGGAGCACTGAAGTGTATTGAGTCACAACAGCCTGAGGCAGAGGATGTGGTGGGAAACTACAGAGGCTGTAAATGGCTGCAGGGCAGAGCAGCTTTAAAACAGGAGGAGGAAATCAAACAGACACCCGCAGGAACCAAAAGATCTCTGGAGGACCTAAAGGAGGAACTAAAAGATCTCTGGAGGAACTAAAGGAGGAACCAAAAGAACTCTGGAGGGACTAAAGGGGGAACCAAAAGAGCTCTGGAGGAACTAAAGGAGGAACCAAATGACCTCTGGAGGAACTAAAGGAGGAACTAAAAGATCTCTGGAGGAACTAAAAGAGGAACCAAAAGAGCTCTGGAAGGACTAAAGGAGGAACCAAACAACCTCTAGAGGAACTAAAGGAGGAACCAAAAGATCTCTGAAGGAACTAAAGGAGGAACCAAGAGAGCTCTGGAGGGACTAAAGGAAGAACCAAACAACCTCTGGAGGAACTAAAGGAGGAACCAAAAGATCTCTGAAGGAACTAAAAGGGGAACCAAAAGATTTCTTGAGGAACTAAAGGAGGAGCCAACAGAGCTCTAAAGGAACTAAAAGAGGAACTAAAAGATCTCTGGAGGAACTAAAGGAGGAACATAAAGGTCTCTGGAGGAACTAAAGGAGGAACCAAGAGATCTCTGGAGGAACTAAAGGAGGAACCAAAACATCTCCGGAGGAACTGAAGGGGGAACCAAAACATCTCCAAAGGAGCAAAAGGAGTGACCAAAAGATCTCTAAAGGAACTAAAGGGGGAACCAAAAGATCCCTGGAGGAACTAATGGAGGAACCAAAAGATCTCTGGAGGAACTAAAGGAGGAACCAAAAGAGCTCTGAAGGAACTAAAGGGGGAACCAAAAGATCCCTGGAGGAACTAATGGAGGAACCAAAAGATCTCTGGAGGAACTAAAGGAGGAACCAAAAGAGCTCTGGAGGAACTAAAGGAGGAACCAAAAGATCTCTGGAGGAACTTAAGGAGGAACCAAAAGATCTCTGGAGGAACTAAAGGGGAAAAACAAAAGATCTCTGGAGGAACTCAAGGAGGAACCAAAAGATCTCTGGAGGAACTAAAGGGGAAAACAAAAGATCTCTGGAGGAACTAAAGAAGAAACTAAAAGATCTCTGGAGGAACTAAAGGAGGAATCAAAAGAGTTTTGAGGGAACTAATTGGAGGAACCAAAAGATCTTTGAAGGAACTAGAGGAGGAACAAAACAAGTGTGATATTTTTTATCACATTTTTCTCTCTTTCTTTTTTTTTATCAGTTCTTCCAGTTTACATACTGACACTTTGACACTTTCTATGCTTAGACCAAGTTTTTAGTTTTGACTTTATGTTCTACCTTCTCGTCTGGTATACACTGACGCACGTTCTCCAGGTATGCACTGATGTTCTCCACGTTGGTGAAGCGCAGCAGGATCTTAGCGAAGTCTTCTTCACTGATGGTGGTCATGCCCTTAGAGTAGGTCAGGAACTCGATTTCCAACACCTCGGTTTGAAGGTTATCCATGAACCTGAAATCACAACACAGGACAAAGTGGGGATGAATTTACATTTTGGCAACAGGAGCATCTTTAGCTCATTCAGGCGAGTTTGAGTTCTTTAAACTCTGTATTCAAACTTTAAGCAGCATAAAAATGTCAGAAACCACTCTCTACCTTGGATTCAAGTTCTACTGAATTCTGACGGGATCACTACCGTTACGGAGCAACCGGTGTTTTGAAGTAAAGAGTGACCATGTTAACTGGTGACCTTCAGCTGAACGTGTCAGTGATTGTAGCGGTTAGCTGTTGAAACTTGAAAAGATTCCTTAAGAATGCATCCTCGTTGATTCTTCTAATTATAAAGTAACAATAAAATAATCATGTTTGTCTTAAATTACAAACTAGAGACATTTCAGTCTCCTGTTAACAGGGTCACACTTTACACTGAAACACCAGAGCTGTCTCAGTTAACCAGGTTTGACTGTAAATAAGTCACATCAACTGATGAAACGCTCGATAAGTTTGTACCAGAGTTAATTTTAGCAGAGATTTCAGATTAAGTCTTAGCTGTTTACAGCGGCCTATGGTAAAGACTCCATGCATTAAACGTACCTGTAGAAGTCATCAAACGTAAGCTCCGCCTTCCCTTTTTTCCCAAAGAAATGCACCAACAGCGTGGTGTCGATGGTGATACTCTCGTCCGCCCGCTGCGTGTCGTCGGGAGAGGAAGGGAGGGATAAAAACCAATGAGTGAACAGCTTATGGAAAAACAAAGCAAAGTGCTTTAAGGAGACGTGGGCAGGACGAGTCCATCATCAATCCAACATGGCCACCATGGTGCCAGGCTTAGCGGGAAGCAGGAAAAGCATCACAACGCTGTCAAACAGTCAGCCGCCATCATGACATTAAACATACCAGTCTAGGCAGTCGAGACGGTTTAACTTCTTCTGTGAGGTTTAAAAACAAAAACCAGGCAGGTTTACGACTCAAACAGCTCAAAACAAAGTATGGTAAAGTTAAGTTTTTATCCTCATCATATTTAGAATAAATAAATAAATAAGCTACAATATGAGAATTACTTTATTCCATTCTGCCTAGACTGGCCAAAGTGTTGCTGCAGCAGCGTCACAACAAAGATCGAGTTATCGTACACTGAAGACACATGAGGAGCTCAGGTAGCAACACACTGACAGAAATGAAACACGGGCATGCAAATATCGAGAGGTGGAGAGGTGGGGGTCAGGAAGAATTAAGGGAGTACGTCTGGAAGAGAGAGAGCATGTATAACTCAGACGGAGACAGACGACACTGAGCGACATTACAGCCACTACATCCCATGCATTTCTCTGCCAGTCCCACATCGACACACCTCAACACAACCTCAAACCACAAACAGCAGCAGGGAGGTCAAAGAAAAGAAAACACACAGAGGCACGGATGCAAAAAAAACGGTGAGCTGATTCCACCTTTTTCCGTCAATGGAGGAGAATAAAGGTTTACATCTCACGCGACTACAAGTGCCGTGTGAGTCGCTTTTTTTTTTCTCTGCTTCACCTTTAAAAAATCGCTGTCAGGGGTCTGGATCCATCAAAGACAGACTCAAAGATGTACGATCGAAATCTCTACTGGTTCTCAATTCTGTGGTGAACTTTATTTTTTACTTTATAACAAAAATACACTAGGAATACACAGTTATTCTTTTCATGTTTAACCAGCTGAAGGTCTCCAGTTAGGACGGTCACTTGCTCCTCCAAAACACCCGTTTTAGAAACTGTTGTGATGTCAGACTTCGGTAGTCCAAGGTGGAGGAACTGAAGTCTGACAACAAGACACTTTTAGGCTGCTAACAGTTTCAATTCAGCATTTAAAGGGTGCTAACTCATCTAAATGAATAAAGGTAAATGCCGTTGTGTTGCCTTAATGCACGGGCATCTTTATGATGACAGTTTGTGAAGGGTCCCATTAGAATCCAATCCATGCAGCAGAAATCTTTATACGTCACAATGTTTTTGGGGTCTCTACAGAGAGTTTTATTATCCTACAAACTGTACAGCTATGAAGTAGTTTAATGACACTTCTATTTGGATTAAATCAAGCCTGATTTATACTTCTGCGTCGACGCATCAAAGGCAGTCTTGAGGAATTACATACTTGTGTGCCAGCTCTGCAGAACCCCTCCAGAACACATGAGGGCGGTGTTGTTTGTATGATCGTCAGATCACCTGTTTCCAGTTTGTGATTCTGTTTTCTGCGATTTAAGGCGTACTATGATAAACTGAAGCTGGTGTTCAGGAAGAACAGAGAGGAGGCGAGGAGAAGAGGAAACGGGCAGCTGATGTGAAAGTTCTTGGCCGAAACCAGAAACTGAAAACCGAAAAATGAGGAAACCAAGGCTGAGAACCGAAAACCAAAACACCAAAAGAAATTATTATGCCAATTATTAGTACCATTGTGTTTATGGCTTTGAGAGATGCTATCAGAGCACTTTAAAAAGGTAGAGACGTTTTCTGCATCTCTTGTGATGGTTGTGACATTATTTTCCCCGACTCTCTGTCCACTCTATGGGCCGTGCTCATCTGTGTGTGCGCCCATGTGTTTATGTGTCAGTGAATAATATCAGGGAAGAACTCTGCCGTGCGCGATACAGAGAGCAGAGGCGAGTTTTGAACACGTGACCATGCAGAGACAGACTGGATCTATACAAGAGGTAACCTTAAATTACTTCTGCTTTCATCTGGTACTATTTAGAAAATAAAGTTAACTGGACTTCCAGGGTGCGGACGATATATTGGTAGGGGAAACACTGCTATTATTTGGGGCATTGTCTTGCAGGATCTCACTGAACAAATCAGACAATGAGGGTGCATCTCTGGATCATTCTCCCTGGATCATTTCCCATGCACGCATTACACACTCTGCAAATCCTTGTCCGTTGGTTTTTCTCAGATATATTGACATTCACTCACACAGACACGTCGGCCCTGATCCAGACAAGAACTTATGGTTTTGGCCGTGTTGTTTTGGTGATAAAAGTCTTGCCCAAAAGTGCAATTTTGGTTTTTGGACAAAACTTTTCAGAGGCCGAATTTTCAGTGCAACCGTAGTTCAAATAAAGGAAACACGATGAGAAGGGTCTGTTTGCGGGCTAAAAGTGGGCGAAAGTCTCAACAATGGGAATGGTAACCCAACACCGTAAGGCCCTGTGGGAACCAAAACAGACCCGTACCAGTAACAGTCCGCACAGTCCACAGACTGTTACTATTGCCGATGCCATCCAACGGACAGTCACAAGGCTTGCAGCCCATCTCAATTCGATGCTTAGTCACGTCGAGCGACAACTCCAGCGGCAAGAAATAAAGCCAATACTAAAAACTGCAGTTCATCGCGTGTCCACTGGAGGCTGGCTTTGGTAATACCACAAACCACATTTCCAATTCAAAACAGCCGATCTTTACAGGAAAGATAAACATTTTTTACAGCCAAACTATTATTTATTATACAGTCTTTGAGTTGCTTTTGGGAGGAAGTGGCGCTGATACAATGCAGAAGTATAAACCAGGCTTATGAGTCATGAACATCTTCTATTTACAGGCTTCAACCTCACTTTTCTTTCTAGTTTCTAAACGATCTAAAAGTTAGTTGGAATCAGCTATGGCTCCATAACACCTCCTCTATTTCCAGGTCTTTCACAGCCTCTGGTCGGTGTTTTGCTTAGTTCAGAAAAAGGTGATGTTTTCGGCAGTGTGAGTATACTGAGGGTAGACAACGCCCATCCTTTGTCCCTTTTTTTTTTTCCTGCCATGCCCCCCCCACCCAGCCATCCAGCCCTGTCCAATCCAAGGCCATGCTGAGGTCAGTGCAGACATCAGATCGAGTGGAATCTAATGTCGTATTAAGGAGCCATCATTGTCATCAAAACCACGATGCAGCTCGTGGTTCTACCTCAAGAGTAAAATCCTAACATCCAGTGTGGGATGAGAAGAAAATGTCACACAAGATGATACACATTTACAGACGCCATAAGAGGGCAGAGCTCTGTGTCCATTCTGACAACGAGCAAATAACTGACTTTGAGTTAAGATGATCAGAAGCTCCTTCTTCTTCTGGAGAAACAAATCTTTAATATATTCAACACATGGTCCTAAAAATGGAGGAGGTGAATGTGATGGTAGAAAAATGAAGAATGGGAACGACAGTGATAGATGACCAGTAAATGAAAGCGATGTAGACGACTGCGTGAGGAATCGGATGAAGTGCACCCTGTTTTTAGATGGTGTCTGATTCACTTTGCAGTCTGGGACAGAGGACGGCATCGACTCGTCGTTGCAGACTCGTCTTTTCATTAAGCTTCTGATTCCTGACAAACAGATCAGACTTCTTTGGTCTTAGAAGTGACACAGTAGTGATGTCTTTATGACACATGATCTGTTCATACAGGTAGACGGCATCCAGGTGGTGTGTCTCTGACGCTCTCCTATCATCATTAACAGGTTTTTACTCTTCCCCCTCCTGCTTTTGTCCGTCTGTGGATCCGACTGATAAAATACGCAAAAGTTATCGTCAGAAGTTCATTTTCATTCATATTCCTGTTGCAGGAACTAAATGGTTCCTGTGGCCGATCGTTGTCTGAGTTTTCACTGAGGCCTGAAGTCCCATGGAGGTTATACAAGTCAGACAAGGAGGAAGAATAAAAGTAACTGCACTACACTGTCAGACCAGCAGAGGGCAGTAAGACACCGATGTCCATTCAGCAAAGGTGACACCAAAGAAGGCGAAGAAGGCATCGCTTTGTGCACAATTAGGGGCCGTTTACACGTCAACTGTTTTAGGATGAAACGCAAAGGTATTGTTGCTTTTCGACCTCTTGTTGACACAGAATTTGCGTTTTAGCCGACGGAAACTTTTGAAAAGGGCCTCCAGAGGGAATCGCCATGTTAACTGGAAGCCAATCGAAACGCTGACGTCACACGTTGCGCTTCGCGCATTACACTTTCATTGTGGACTATCGTCTGTCCAGACAAAGCTCTCGAGTCTCACACGTTTAGCGTCCACTGTGTTTCGTTTCTTCTTCCTGTTTTGATTATTAGCAGCTGGCTGGACTTCCTCTAGTCTGTGGAGGAACGGGTAGTGGTCACATGGTCTCTACAGTTTTATCGCCAACTACAGGCCTGACATGTATACTATAGTGGTTTCGGTCCTTCAGCATTTCTGTGTTAAAATAAAAAATGCATTTTTTTAATGTTTTCAGGAGAAACGTTGTCGTGTAATCTGTCTTAGCCTGTTAGCTCGGAGGACGTCTAGTCTGTGCTGGTTTTGATGGTGCTTTATTCACAGCAGATGGGTTTGTACAATTGAAACTTAAAAGGAGACAATCGCCAGGGGCAAAGCTCTTTCAGGAAGACCGTTTTAGACTTTTTTAGAAATGGTTTCAACAAACGAAACATGGTGTCATGATGTCTACCACCTAAAGCAGGGGTTCCCAAACTTTTTAGTCAGTGACCCCCAAAATCGCAGTGCTGGAGTACACGAATAAGCCAATAAAAAAACAAGCAAACAAAAAAAGGGTCAAAGAGAAAAAATGAGACTACCCATGTGCACTTGTTTTTGTTTTCCTCAAACTAATTTGGTGCCATTGATACTGTCCTCATCCTGGTTTAGTCATCTTGTTTGTTAGCAAAGAATTGTGGAAAACATTCCAAACATCAAATTTAATCTTAAAAATTTCAGGCAAATTAGGTCTCCATCACCAGACAATGCTGCCAGAATTTTTTGCCGTTTAATGCTATGTCTCATATCGAGTACTGTATCATCTCTTTGTCGTCTTTTAAAAACACACACACGCGTGTTTTAATCATCTAAATGCTGCATTTAATTTGTTTGAACTTTTTCTTTGACAGTATCATGGACAGGAACTTTGATCTGTGATCTTGTTCTGTTTTAATCTTTTATTTGTTGCTTTAATATTTTAATTGTTTTATTTCTTCTGATGTTTTCCTCTCCTTTATTCGGTGGCGGTTTTTAGCCTTTTTTATATATTGTTGTATTCTGACGCTCCTCCTCACATTTCTCTTTTACTTCTCTTCTATTTCTATTTACTGTTTGTTTCTGTAATGTATAGCAGTGTAACATTGTTTTTGAAAAGTGCTATATAATTAGATATTATTATTATTATTATTATTATTATTATTATTATTATTATTATTATTATTATTATTATAGAATCTCTTTTTAAAGAAGCTGTAAAAGTCTTTGAAACGAAAAAACTCCCAAGTTTAGAGAATTTTAAAAAGCTTGAATTTGGATGAAATCTTACATGAACGAGCTCCACTGTCTCTGGGGTAACTCTGGGTTGATTACATGGATGCTAAGCTAAAAAGTTCATTCATTTGCCTTTAAGGGGAAAAAAATGAAACTCTACAATTCGCTGAAAGATGCCACAAATCTTCTCAGAGCTTCGGTGATAATTCACCACAGATTCATCACTAAAAGTGACGCTTTCATTACGAAAAGTCAAACAATACATGATCATCTAAGGCAGTGGTTTTCAAAGTGGGGGCTGCCAGGGGGCACAAGGGGGGGGCCTCAGAAAATTGGAGGAAAAACTAGAATCAAATTATTTTTATTTTCTATTTTATTATTCTTTTGATAGAAACATTTGTCCCGAACGTACAACATGTAAACTGCCGTAATTGTCAGATTTCAAGTTTCCGTTTGTACTCAACCGCACCTCCTGTGACAGTTTGAACTTGGGCATGATGATGTCATCATCTGAGTCGATTGGCGGTTTGCGCCTGTTATCAAGCTACTAGCTCGCACAAAATAAAAAGATTTTTGACAGGAAAAAGACTGAAGGAGCAGTCCAACAGCTCTGCCCTGGAGGATTCTGCTGCAAAAAAACCTAAGAACTTATGGCCGACGAAAATTCTAAAATACGAGGCAGCATACATGAAGTATGGCTTCAAAGCCATACAGAAAAATGGCCATGATTGCCTAAAATGCGTTCTATGTCTGGAGACCCTCTCAAACGAGTGTCTAAAGTCTTTCAGGGCCCTGAAAGCATCGTTTTTAGCCTCATACCACACACCAAACAATAAAAAATAATCTGTTGGTTTGGGATGGTAAAGTTTGTGAACCCCTGATCTTAGGGAACACTTCAATAACTTTTCATTTCCACAGAAAGGACTAAAGAGATAAAGAGATTTGATTTCGGCCTCAGTTTGATGTGATGCCAAACTGATCACAACAAGCTCCTCGTTCCTGGAAGTGCAGCGGCAACACTGAGCTCATCATCCCCACGAAGACGTCATGTTCACCACGCCCACCAGGCACGAGTCGACACCTGGCGAATACACGCCTGTGCGTCTGTGCGTGAGCCCCGACAGGCTTTGATGGCGAGGCTGGAGGTAAAAACAGTAATTACTGATGTAAACACTAAACGCTCTTCCTCGCCTCGCTCTCTGTGAGTAATGATTCAGAGGAAGAGTCTGTCAGTCAGCGTTCACAGTAATCCTCTCTTCCCCTTCCCATGACCCGTTCCTCTCTTTAATTCTCCACCTCTTCTTTCTCTCTCTGTTTTCTGCCTCGGCTCTGATTTCTCTGGTTTCCTTTCTCCTCCTCCAACCCGTCGTTACGTCCTTTACCTGACAAACACACACCTCTCCCTCCCTCTCCGCCTGTCAGTCAGTCCCTCCTCGTGCAGAGAGGGATAATGGTGACTAATCTGTTGAGTAAACACATCCTTCTCTTTAAACACGACTGGAGGGATGCGACCCTCTCCTCCCACTTTGCAGCTCATTGTTTCGTCCTCTCTGCTGACCCGTGTCATCTTCTTTGTGCTCGTCTCACCTGTTCGTTGTCTCCTCTCTTTCCCCTCAGGTTATCTGATCCAGTTCTCTCTTTGCTTTTTGTTCAATGTGTTTTAGATATCTATTAACCCCTCACACTTCTAAACTCCTTGTTTTTCGTCCTTTTATTTCCTCCCCCCTCGCTCTGATTTGTCTGTCCCGTCCGTCAGATGAAAGGCTGCTGGGTGTAAACACAAGGCCAGCCCTGTTAGGCCTCACTGTCATTACCTCCACCTCAGCTTCCGACAGAGATCAGAGCGTTATCATTAGTCAGCGAGTCTGCTGGCTGTGAACTCTTCGCATGTGAGCTCTGTGTCATACAGATCAGAACAACAACCCGTGTTTAGAAACCTGTGAACACAAACTGCTTCAGATCCACGACTGTTCTGATGGACCCGTTTTGAAGGATGCTCTTTTGGTTTTTAGTTTCGTAAAGCTGATCAAATCTTAAACTTCTAGTTTGAAAAAAAGTTAAAAAATAGATTTATCAGGACTTAATTCTCAAAAAAAAAAAACAGGCACCTCTATGGAAGACGAGAACTGCCATCAATTTTTCGTCTTTTTATGACGACTTATTTTCATTATCCTGATATAACAAAGATCGTTTTTTCTTTTTCACTAATTAATTTTTTCGCTAGCTCGACGTAAAGATCGTTTTCTCATGATAACGAATTATTTTTTGTTATCGCGATATTACAAAGATCATTTTTCAGTGATAACGAATTAATTAATTCCAGCCACCGGGTGTAGCTGTAGCCTATCGTAAAGTTACACGTTAGTTTGTTTACTTCAAGCGGCGTACGCACATAATGGTTATCGGGCTGTTTTTGTCCTGATTTTCCTCCTTCCCAACCAAGGACGCCTGATTATCCGATTGTCTTATCAGATCATCCTGTGGTCTGACGTGTGTTTGGAGTGAATTGGTCCCGAATCAGCTTTGAAACGGGACAAGGCCGATTACGACCAAAAATCTTCGTGTGTGGGGGAAAGCCGACGACTCCCGAGTCATGACTCTGTGAGTTGTGATGTAGAATGGAATGTAGCCAATCAGTAAGCGAGCTGACTGAGGAACGAGGAAGCAGACGTAAACAAAAACAAGAATGGCTGACCTGACATGGAAAGTTTGTTTCCACAGTCTTTTCTTTTTTTTTGGTTCGGGAATTTTTCTGTTAAAAATATTCCCAAGACCAAGAATAATCCCATCATTCCCTCTTCTATGTCCTCTTCCATGTTGCGTTTGGTGTTAGCCGGTTGTTGCTATGTGTTGCTATGTTTCTTCTTCTACGTTTTTGTTAGATCACGTTTGATCAGGTAAGATTTCTGTCTTGGAGGACGAGATTCCAGATCAGTGGAGGGACAGAATGGTTCTGTGTGTGTTGTTCGGAGCACACCACACACGGTGCGATTAAAACTGTTCGATGCCTGATTTTTGATCTCCATGTGTGAGCTCTCTAACAGTTAAAAAGTCTCTTCAGATTTAGAAAATCCTGATGTGAGCACCCCGCTTTAGGGGCTACCGGTTAGCAGGTCCACAAGAAGCAAAGAGGACAACGATGGAAGTTTTGGCGTCTATGTTGCCGCTGCCTCGCAACGGCATTCCCCTTGGGTTACTGCTTGAACGCCAACCCATGAATTCACATGAGTTCTCGACTCATGGAGTTCCATTTGAAGGCAGCATCACATCCAAAATCAGTTTAATCTAAAGAGTAACATTTAAAATGTCTCGTTTTCAAAGCGAGAGAAGCCTCGAAGTGTTGTTCGATGAATTTGTCGCCGGTGAGCTGCAGGTCATTTGGGCCACTTTTAGTTAAAACTGGTCGGGGATACGTTTACCCGGATACACCCCTTAACCCTGAAAATCCTGACCCATCAACAATCATCAGTTTGTGATGTATACATATAATTTTTTTGTATTTCATTTGATAAGTTGGGCCGTTCTTGTGACTTTTTTTTTTTTTTTTTAGTAAATATGCATCTATTCAACGTAGAAAACACAAATTTTTAAAAATGAGTAACAATGTTTGATGTTATTTTAACTGCAACTTCTTGTTTGGATGATTTCCTGACAGGGTCGAAACAACTTCAGCTTCCTGTAGTGGAATGATAATCCTTAAAGGGCTAGAACACATTTTTTAAACAGGTTTTTCATGTCGGCGAGACACAGCTCTTTGAAACTCATGTATCAAATATGATACGTTTGGGAATAAAAGGGTTAATTTTTACACTTTTTAACAACAAAACCACACAGAAACATGTTCACGTGTTCGAAAAGAATTTGAGCCTGATTCGACACCAAAGCTACGACACGAGCCACAACACAGCACAGGTAACAAGGCACAGGTACAGGAACAGAAGCACGATGAGGGGGGGGGCTACGTGAGAGGCGTGAACAGGTTAATAAAAATCACATATATGATCTTTAAAGCTGACTGAGTCGTGACATCAGTGCAAAGATTAAACCAAGAGGAACAAATATAAAGTGAGAATTTTACTTTTATATTTGTTCGGATGGAACAAAAGAGAGTGAGTGTGATACTTCAAACATCTGGAGGAGCCTGAGGACCTGCCGGTGACTCAGAGAACTACAGGGACCTAAAGCGAGTAGTAGTGAAGGATGAAGTATGGAGGGATGCAGTGACAGAGGACAGTTTGGTCTGTGTACCTCCGCCAGGTCCGAAAAGAGGACTTGACTGGCGCCTCGCCTCAGAACGTCCCAGTAACTCCTCGCCACAACCTCCTGACTGTCTTTTTTTAGCACCTGTTGGAGGGCGAAGCAGGGCCGAGGTCAGTTCACCTCCAACCAGGAAGTAAAAATCAATCATCACGCTTTCACTTCTCATTTCTCTCAAACACAAACTCACACACACTCCAGAAAATGAGTCACTCTCTCTCTTAGAAATCACTTTTGTAATAGCTTGTATCGAACCCATCGCGGCCCGAGGTGTGTTTTAGTACCAGGCGAACGTAACGCCGTCCAGGAGCAGCAGAGAAGAAGAAGAGCTGGTTCAGTGAGAGTGGAGTGTTTTCTGTTTTTTTGTCCTGACCACCCAGCTCGTCCCGCTCTCAGGGGAGAACGCTGCAGCAGCCATTTTAACATGACCCTGTGTCACGGTGACAATGCAGCTATCCATCACACACTGACAGGACAACACTCTGTGTGTGTGTGTGTGTGTGTGAGGAGAGAGAGAGGAACAGAGGGAGGAGGGGGGGCGTCTATTATTTGAATCTGTCTGGCATTTTTTCAAAACTCAACTCCATTTTTATTAAAAATCAGGGTTTGCAAACTTCGAACCGTCTCAGAGGGAAATCAGGTGTCAAAATCTCACCTTCTGTTATTCTCAACTTATTTCTCATCCTGTAAAAGATCCAAACAACCCCTGATGGGGTTTTATTCAACACACACACACACACACACGCGCTGCCAAACAAACAGCCGCGTCCCACAGCAGTCAAAACCTGACAGTCTGATTGCTTTGGAGTGCCTCGAGTCTTTCCAAATCACATCACCCTCTTTTCATGGGAGTCCATCTCCCCCCGACCCTTCGGATCCGTCTCCTCTCGGCCTACATTGTACCACCGTCCCTCAATCGATCACTCAGCCGACCTGACAGATGGACGCCCTGTTTGTTTTCATCCCTCTGTGAACACTGTAGTGACCACAGAGGATCAGGTGGACCTCGTTCAGGAAACACAAGTGAGTGACTTTACACAAAATAAACACTGACTGGGTGAAGAAACTCAAACTCATCCTCATTTCTTTTAAAATGAGGATGAGTCAGTGTCCCCTTCACAACTTGAGCTTGTTTCCTTTTACTGAAAGTTCTGGATACAAAAACCGTAACAAGAAAATGTAAAAAGAAAACCCAACACACTGCAAAAACTGAAATCTAAGCAAGTGTTTGTGTTTTAATAAAGTTATTCAGCTGACAAACCTGAAGTGCTTGTAAGAAGTAAAAAATCTGCAAATGGGTACAAAAAAAAAATCAACTTAGTTTTTTGTTTTGTTTTTTGTTTCAACATTATTCTTGTAGTTTTTTTTTTACTCCATTAGCAGATTTCTTTTTAATCTTTACAGGCAATTCAGACGTCATTAAGTCTTTAAAAAGGTGTTGTGAAGACTATCCCTTTGATGCTGATACACAGGTGTTAAACTTGCCTTGACTAGCCTTTTACTTGTGCTAAAACACAGGCTAAAGGCTAAAACACAAGCTACAGGCTAAAATATGAGCTACAGGCTAAAAATGGACTAAAGGCTAAAAACGGACTAAAGGTTGAAACACAGGCTAAAGGCTAAAATATGAGCTACAGGCTAAAACACGGGCTAAAGGCTAAGCCATGAGCTAAAAACTAAAACAAGAGCTAAAGGCAAAAACACGGGCTTAAGGCTAAAACCTGAGCTACAGGCTAAAACGCAGGCTAAAGGCCAAGCCATGAGCTAAAAACTTAAACACAAGCTAAAGGCTAAAACATGGGCTAATGGCTCAACCACAAGCTGAGGGCTAAAACATTAGCTAACAGCTAAAATACTGGCTAAAGGCTAAAACACGGGCTAAAGGTGAAGACACGAGCTAAAGGCTAAAACACAAGCTAAAGACTAAAACACGAGCCAAAGGCTAAAAATTGACTAAAGGCTAAAACACAGGCTAAAGGCTAAAATATGAGCTACAGGCTAAAACGCGGGCTAAAGGCTACGCCATGAGCAAAAAACTGAAACAAGAGCTAAAGGCTAAAACACGGGCTAAAGACTAAAACATGAGCTACAGGCTTTAACGCGGGCTAAAGGCTAAAACTCAGGCTAAAGGCTAAAATATGAGCTACAGGCTAAAACACGGGCTAAAGGCTAAGCCATGAGCTAAAAACTAAAACAAGAGCTAAAGGCTATAACACTGGCTAAAGGCTAAAACATGAGCTAACAGCTAAAATACTGGCTAAAGGCTAAAACACGGGCTAAAGGTGAAGACACGAGCTAAAGGCTAAAACACAAGCTAAAGACTAAAACGCGAGCCAAAGGCTAAACCACGAGCTGATCAAACTTGAGAGTCTGTCAATAAAATGAAGAGTGAGGTTACGTTAGCTCTGATTGGTGGATGAGCAGGACATAAGGATTTGCTAACGTTACATGTTAGCCTGCGGATGATTCCAGCCAAAAGGTGTCGCTGTGATCCATTTCAAACGGAGCGTCCTCACAGAGCCTTTAAATTAAGACTGAAATCTTATAAGACAAATTTTACTAAACATAAGACAAACATTTGCTTGGATTTTATTTTTTTGCAGTAAGTCGTCTCTGTTTTGCTTTTCTGACCTTTTATTGTGAAGCACTTTGTGACCTCTGTATGAACAAACTACTGAAGGAGCCTCAGAAGAAAAGATAAAAGTAACATCCCTTATTCCACAACCAAGAAACGCAGATTAAGAAGAAAACAATAAGCTATGATAAACATCCCTGCTCTTCTCCTCCGGGAGTCACACCTCATTTTCTGTTCATGCTTTCATCCATTTCTCTACGCAGCTACAGAGGAACAGAAAGAAGATCGTGAGGTTACGGTTTTGGATACATACGCTGTTCATGGGGGCAACCTGATATCCATAGAGCTGCATACTCTACCACAGAGAGACACATGAAAGAGAGAGAGATAGAGAGAGAGAGAGATAGAGAGAGAGAGAGAGAGGAGCAGAGAGCATGCATTTAGAGAGAGAGAGAGAGGAGAGAAGGTAAAAGACATGTTAGTACATGCGAGGAAACCGTCTGTGGATACACTCTGAGGAGGGATGTGTCATTTTCAACACGCCTGTGATTACCTTTTACAACAACACATGCTCGGGATTACACGGCACTTCCCAGAGACCATTTGTGCCGGAGTGTGCGGGAAAGTGACAAACCTGCTTCAGGATTTACTGTCTGTTTTAAATCAACTATAATGGTTACAAACAGCGGAAACAGCTGGAAAGATCCAGAAAACTTAGAGCGAGAGTCATAGAGAGTCATTTTAAAGCTAATTTATTAGCTTTATACATCCGTAATGACACGTTCCAGTGAGGGAATAAAGTTAAGTGTTCATTTAAATAAAGGTTTTTTGTTTGAAGACAATCTGAAACCACAGGAGAGCTGGAAGAGACGCACGCACCCTGTAAAGAGTGTATCCAGTCGTAAAGTACACAGAAGGGTTACCTTCACAGTAAAAGCTGATGAGAAATCACCTCATAATAATAATAATTAAGGCTGCATGCACTGAATAACTTCAGGACCTGTCTCTGTAAACATGATGAGGAACTCGGAGATTGATGCCTCTTAATGCATCCACATGTTTGACACGGCTCTCTCTCTTTGCACCATCAGAAACATTTCAGAGGTAAGAGGTGAAACGTTACACACACGGATGCATTAAACCGTCGTTTGAAAACGGGAACTCATCCTCGGCCTCTGGTCCCGACTTTCTTACCAGCTGTGCCGACTTCTCAGCGTCTCCTTTCCTCCCCTTCTTCTCGTTCTTCTTCCTGAAGATCTCCTGAAGCTGTCAAAGAAAGTTGTGTTAACTCATAAAAGACACATTTTAAATCAATGCTTGTTCCGCGAAAGAAGAAATCTTTTTTAATCTAAAGGTACTTCAGATTGCCTTAAAATACATCCACTAACAAAACCAAACATTTTCCTTGCATCATTACATTTCTCTCCTTGTGGCATTTATTCTTTTTCCGCCTAAACACAATTTAAAATATCACATTTTTTCTTGTGACATAACGTTTTTTTTCTCATAGCATTACAATTTTTTTCTCTCAGATCCTTACATCTTTTTCCTCCAATCATTTTTGTCTTGTAACAATTCTCCAAAAAATCTTTTTTCCTGAAAAATCACAACTATGTTCTACAGATTTTTATCTTGTTCTGAGTCACACAGCGCTGCTGTTTGAAAGGTGACAACAAGTAAACTTTGTCAGTTTGTTCTGTAGTTTAGTAGCCGGCTATTTTAGCTACTCCCAGCCCGGTGCTCTGAGATGTTTCCGTATGCTAGCATGTAACGTTAGTGAATCCTTATGTTCTGCTTATCTCCCAATCAGTCTTTAGCCAGTGGTTAAGCCTTTAGCTAGTAGTTAAGCCTTTAGCTAGTGGTTAAGCCTTTCACCCATGGTTTAGCCTTTAGCACATGGTTTAGCCTTTAGCCAGTGGTTTAGCCTTTAGCTAGTGGTTTAGCCTTTAGCTAGTGGTTAAGCCTTTCACCTATGGTTTAGCCTTTAGGACATGTTTTAGCCTTTAGCTAGTGTTTTAGCCTTTTGCCCGTGATTTAGCCTTTAGCCAGTGGTTTAGCCTTTAGCTAGTGGTTTAGCCTTTAGCTAGTGGTTAAGCCTTTCACCCATGGTTTAGCCTTTAGCCCATGGTTTAGCCTTTAGCCCATGGTTTAGCCTTTTTCCCGTGATTAAGCCTTTAGCCAGTGGTTTAGCCTTTAGCTAGTGGTTTAGCCTTTAGCCAGTGGTTAAGCCTTTCACCCATGGTTTAGCCTTTAGCCCATGGTTTAGCCTTTAGCCCATGGTTTTGCCTTAAGCTAGTGGTTTAGCCTTTAGCTAGTGGTTAAGCCTTTCATCCATGGTTTTGCCTTTTGCCCGTGATTTAGCCTTCAGCCAGTGGTTTAGCCTTTAGCTAGTGGTTTAGCCGTTAGCTAGTGGTTAAGCCTTTCACCCATGGTATAACCTTTAGTCAGAGTTTTTTCCTTTAGCTTGTGTTTTAGCCTTAAGCTTGTGTTTTAGCCTTTAGCCTGTGCTCTATCACTCTCCTGTTTAAATTTTTTCTTCTCTTCTGTCCTTTTTCTGTCTGTCAGTTCAGCTCCAGTCTCCACCATCTCTACTAAATTAATCACAGAAATCGTTTCCAGCAGAGAAAAACTCAGATCTCTCTTCTCACTGATAAACTTCATTAGTCGACGTGGTGTTGTCTTAGAGACTTCAACGATCAGGATGCTAAAAAAACATCATGTAGAAATATCCTATATTTGTGCTGATAATCTCATTTTAAATTGTGGATTAGGATCAGGCAGATATCTAGAAGAGAGACTTTTTCAAGATCCCTTAGAAAGTCCTCACAGGAACTTTAATACTGTCCCAAACCTCATCCTCCAGGATGCACATACAAAAAATTGTGAAACCAGCGCCTGTTCATAAAATTCAGTATTTTAAACCAAAAGCACTTCAGAGAAAAACCTGATAAACATGAACGAACACACAAATCTTTGAAACGCTTCAGATTGAACAAAAATAAACCTTAAATGAAGTTTAAGGCTGTGGAAATGAAAGGGACATCAGGAGAACAATGCTTCCTGTCACTCAGAAGTGACAGGAAGCATCTTTGGGTGCGTTTTCTCTCTGCATCACAGACTCACCACCATGAACTCCCTCTTGTCCACCATCTGGTTACCGTCTGCATCAAACATGTTGAAAGCAATCTTAAAGCCAGCGTGGGGCTCTGAGGGACAGAGAGGAGAGCACAAAGGGTGAGTTTTAAATCCATAAATAGCACAGAAAGAAAGACGAAGCGGCTTCAAGGTGGGACTGATAAATCTAAACGTTTCAGATTAGAGGTTAATTTTATTTAAATATATATATTTTTAATTATCAAATGAGCTCAGCAGTTAGTCTGACACTCCTGTCGATGTTTCCCTTCAGAGCGCTTCAGTCGAGCTCTTCTTCTCTGCCTGTTTCTGTCCTCTCTTCACTTTTTCTATCCCCCCAAGGGGAAGGGGAAACCCAGCAGTCATAATTACCTCTTGTTAAGTTGTGGGTGGGCCAAAGTTCAGTTTACATCACATGCCTCAGCTAACCTCGCTCTCCTAAAACAAGCTCGGTGAAGAAATGAAACAAGGAACACGGAGTGAGGACGTTAAAGGTGGGATGAGGTTTCTGAGAGGGGCTGAGGTGACTCACTGGTCAGGATGCAGAGCAGGAACAGGTACTCTGTGTACGAGATGATGCCTGCAAGGAGACCAGGACACGGAGAGTTAAAGAAAAGGTCACATTCAACACACACACACACCCTCAGTGTTTACAGATGTTCAAAGAGCGTGGGGCCTCCTGACACACACTCACACACATAATCCTTCCTTTCATGAAGATAGCATCTTAAAATGTGTCTTCTCAAGCTGAGCCGCCAACAGCCATTTGACCACACACCGTTTCTTTTCTACACCCCTGAGTGTCCAAAGTAAAGACTGGTGGAGCTGTGTGTGTGCCTGCCTGTGTGTGTGTGTGTGTCTGTGTTTGGATAAGCAGGTGAAAAATGTTTCAGGAGATGATCCTCTCTTGCCTCAGGCCCATTTAGGAAACTTTGTAGCTCGCTCTCAGGCCTCTCTCCCTGTGTTTCGCTTTCTGTCTGATCACCCAGATAGTTCAGGGTGACTTGCTTGAGTGTTACGGGAGACTGCTTTCCCATGCTGTTCTGTGTGTGTGTGTGTGTGTGTGTGTGTGTGAACATGACACCGGTTAAGGCCAGTGTGTGAGCCTTGTGTTTCCCCTGATGCTCAGCTGCTTTGTGCGGAGGAGCTGGTTTGGAACTGGGTTCTCTTTTCAGCGCGAGCCGTGCAGAGACGGGGGAGATACACTCTGACACCGCTCGGGTTTCTCAGTGTTTACACTCACATGAATCCAGCGATACGACACTGAAACATGTGGCTGAGCAGAAATCTTTACGATTACTGACAGATAAGTCAGCGATGAGTTAAAAGAGACTCGATTTATCGTGCTTCGGCAGCGTTTGATGTCCGTTCGGAGTCGACATCGTCATAAAGATGCTCACGCATTTTGGCAGCGGAAGCAGCGTCTAGCTCTGTTTGTTCAGACGAGTTCTCGTTCTTTAAACACTAAATTTAATCTGTCAGCAGCATAGAAATGTCCGGTTGTTCTTGTGGTCGGTTGTCAGGAACGATACGACACCATGGAGTCAACTTCTACGGTGTTTTGGAGTAAAGAGTGACCGTGCTAACTGGTGACTCTAAGTCGAACGTGTCAGTGACGGTTGGCCAGCGCCGTCTGCAGCTGTGTTATTAAATGTGTCTTGAAAAAGTTGGTTTGGAGCCGAGGTTCTGACCAAATATGGACTCACTATGGAGAGGAAATAATAAGTGAAGCTATAAATGATGATGAACAGAAACAGATTTGAAGTTCAGCGTTAAACTACGGTATATTATCAAACTATGAAGCAGTCTGATTAGTAATCTGAAAATATCAAAGCATTAATATTCTGATAGATTTGGAGCAGTTCTCTGTCTGGACCTGGTTTTCTGGATCCAGGTCTCAGACTCAGCTCTCTGTGAGCTCTGTTTGGTTTGGGAGGGTTTCTGCTTTATTGACACAGTTCATGTCTTTATATGTCACAGTCTGGATTTATTGTCTGTCCACTTGTTGATGTTTTCCATCCTCTCACTGATTTCTCACGAACCCCGGAGTCGTTTACCATCAATCAAATTGGTGTTATTTAGGTAAAAAATGTATTTCTTGGTGGTTAACACCCTCACGCCGCTTTACCAGCCACTGAACTCCGCAGAAACTTCGTTGCAAAAATGCGCACGCAGCCATAACGGTTTACAGACAGCGCAGGGATCTGTTGGTACCTTTGTTACAGCTAGAAAACAAACAACGCAGTAGATTTTAAAAACAATGTGTGAAATGTTTTAACTTCACACACACACACACACACACACACACACACACACACACACACACACAATCAACAGTGTTCTGGCAGCTCGGCACATTCCTTCGTCACTCTCAGAAATCCAAAGCCTTCCCAAGGATTTGAACTGTCCTCGCTCATCATCATGGCATGAAGACAAGAGCATGTCCTGACATCAGCAGAAAGACACACACACACACACACACACACACACACACACACACAGACGTATGCAGATATAATAGTCACACATCTTAAGAAAACTACGCGCACCTGTGAGAGAAGAAATGAGTAAATAAGCGGTCATGAAATGGATTACTAACAGACACTGCTGCATGCTGACAATACGCGTGTGTGTGTGTGTGTTTGTGTGTGTGTGTGTGTGTGGTCTTGGAAATATGCCAACAACTCTGGAAAGGCATGCGGTTTATATAAATATCAAATCTTCTGGAGGAGTTTAGTGTCTTCTCTCCTCTCCTTCTCCTTCATACGACTGTTTGATAAATGTTATCATGTCAGGGGACGAGATGGTTCCCTATATTTAGAATACCCTCTGTGTGTGTGTGTGTGTGTGTGTGTGTGTGTGTGTGTGTGTGTGTGTGTGTGTGTGTGTTTGAAATTATCCCTACAGGGATTTGCTCCCAAACTGTTTGATTCCTCCGTTACTCTCTACTGAAGGAAAAGTCTTAATTAGTAGATCATCCAGTTCTCTCTCTCTCTCTCTCTCTCTCTCTCTCTCTCTCTCTCTCTCAGGTTTTTTATTCTGCATAGACAAAAAAGGGAAAAGAGGAGAGAAAAGAGAGGAGAAAGAAGATGCAAGGAAATAAATGAGAAGAGAATAAAGGGGAGGAGAGGAGGGGAGGAGGAGAGGAGAGGAGGAGAGGAGGAGAGGGGAGAAAGGAAAGGGGAAAAAAGGAGAGATGAGAAGAAGAAGGGTAAACAAACAAGGAGGAGAGGAAAGAGTAGAAGAAAGGAGGAGAGAAGTAAGGATAAGTAAAGATAAAGGAGAGGAGAGAAGAGGAGAGGAGGCAATGAAGGAGAGGGGATGAGAAAAAGAGAAGAGGGAGGGAAAGGGGAGGAGAAGAGGGGAAGAGGGAGGAGAGGAAAGAATGTGATGAAGTGGAGGAAAGTGGAGGAGAAGAAGCATTAAAGGAAAGGAGGCAAGGTTATAAAATAGAGGAGAGAGGAGGAGAGGAAAGGAGGCAAGGCATCAGAGGAGAGGAGAGGAGAGGAGAGGAGAGGAGAGGAGAGGAGAGGAGAGGAGAGGTTTATTTTTAGTCGTTCAGCAGGTCGTTTGGCCGAGCTGAGGGACAGCACGGCTCCAACCCCGGATTAGAGACACCCACAGTGACACACACACACACACACTTTCTCACAAGCACAGTTTAGTCACACCTCAGCAGGTAAGCCCTCGAACAAATACACACAAGAGAGGAGGCACAAAGATGCTGCAGTATCCCAGAACCAAGGACAGTACTTCACACCTCCTCCATCCTGTTTTCTGTGTACATAGCAGTGTGTGTGTGTGTGTGTGTGTGTGTGTGTGTGTGTGTGTGTGTGTGTGTGTGTGTGTGTGTGTTTGTGTATGTGTGTGTAGGTTCTCTCACTGACCTCGTTCTCTCAGGTTGCGGAACAGTTTGGAGGATCCTCTCCACACCGGAGGAGTGTCCGTCAGAATCTTTTCCAGCTCCTGAGAGTTTCAGAGAAGGGGACAAAGCTAAAGAACAGACCGACATCAAACATCCAGGAAGAGGGAAACACTCAACTCCTCAATAATAACTCTTCATACTCGACCAATCAAAATGAAGGAAAGACCGGACCTCTGGTCTCAAAGCGGTCATCAACAATAGACGTCTACATAAACTGAGGCAGCAACATCACATTACAAAAACAAACATCAAAATGTTTAGAGATAAAAGATGAACAATCACAAGAAAAAGTCCTGAAGTTAGAAGGATTAAGACGAATTGTCACAAAAATAATTTCATAACGATAAGTGAATAAAGTCGTAGTTTCACAACATTACATTCAAAATGTTACGATGTATTTAGTGAAAATGTGACAGAACGAGTCAGGTTGAGAGAATAAAGCCACAGTGTTACAAGATTTAAGTCGAATAGTTATAAAAACAAAGTCATATTTTTATGGGATTAAATTCCAAATGCAACGAGATTTAAATCAGAATGTGATGAGCTTTGAAATGACAAGATTAAATATGTAAAATTACAAGATTAAAGTTGTAAAGTAACTAGAATAAAGTTGTAATTTTACTAAATTAAAGTTGTAAAATTACAAGATTCAATTTGTTAAATAACAAGATTAAATATGTAAAATTACAAGATTAAAGTTGTGAAGTTACACGAATAAAGTTCTACGGTAACTAGATTAAAGTTGTAAAGTAACTACATTAAAGTTGTAAAGTAATTAGATTAAAGTTGTAAAGTAACTGGATTAAAGTTGTAAAGTAACTACATTAAAGTTGTAAAGTAATTAGATTAAAGTTGTAAAGTAACTAGATTAAAGTTGTAAAGTAACTGGATTAAAGTTGTAAAGTAACTGGATTAAAGTTGTAAAGTAACTACATTAAAGTTGTAAAGTAATTAGATTAAAGTTGTAAAGTAACTAGATTAAAGTTGTAAAGTAATTAGATTAAAGTTGTAAAGTAATAAGATTAAAGTTGTGAAGTTACACGAATAAAGTTCTACGGTAACTAGATTAAAGTTGTAAAGTAACTACATTAAAGTTGTAAAGTAATTAGATTAAAGTTGTAAAGTAACTGGATTAAAGTTGTAAAGTAACTACATTAAAGTTGTAAAGTAATTAGATTAAAGTTGTAAAGTAACTAGATTAAAGTTGTAAAGTAACTACATTAAAGTTGTAAAGTAATTAGATTAAAGTTGTAAAGTAATAAGATTAAAGTTGTAAAGTAACTAGATTAAAGTTGTAAAGTAATTGGATTAAAGTTGTAAAGTAATTAGATTTAAATTGTAAAGTAACTAGATTAAAGTTGTAAAGTAACTAGATTAAAGTTGTAAAGTAACTAGATTAAAGTTGTGAAGTAACAAGATTTAATTTGTAGTTACATTTAAAATATGTCATGAGATTAAAGTTGTTAAATAATGTGATAAAAAATTGTAAAGTATTGAGTTTAAACTTTTAATTTTACAAGATTAAAGTTCTGAGGTAACAACATTAAAGATTTGATGTTACAAGTGTAAAGTTTAAAAATTAAATCAAAATATGATGAGAATAAAGTTAAAAAGTTAAACGTGATTAAAGTCTTAATGCTAAAATATTCTAGTCATTATATGACCAGATTAAAGTCATTTTGTTACTGGATTAAAATCAAGTGGATACAAGCACAAAGTCCTGATGCAACGAGATTTCGGTTGTTTTGTTACAAGAATAACGTCGTACTGTTAGGAGATTAAAATTCAAAAGGTTACCAGAATCAGGTCGTAATCTTATGAGCCTTAATATTTCTGGATTAAAGTCGTATTATTGTGTGGATCAAGTTGTAATGTTAGGAGATTAAAGTCATAAATTAAAGAGAAAACTTCTTTCTTTTTAAATTACACCTTAATAATTAATAAAATAATATTTTGATGTAACACTTCTGACTTTCTCCTGTTTCCTTATCAGATCCTGTTTTAATTGTACCTTTAGCTTTTCATTTTAACCTGTGTGATAATACCACACAGTTATAGTTGAATGTATTTAAACTTGGATAAAAGACTTTTAGATTTTTATTGTTTTCCGCTTTCTTTCATCACGTTTTGATGCCAACAGGATGAATAAATTTAGTTGCAGAAACAGTGAAACACAAACAGCGGTATCATCGATATCAGTGAAAAGGCTGGCATCATCTATTGAGCAATCCTTTGAGAATCAGCTTTACGTGTTGCAGGGTTTCCCACAGATGTAACATGCAACAGATGGCAGCAACAGAAGCATTGAGAGTGTGTCGCCCACCTGTTTGGTCAGGGACCTCCAGGGCTTCTTGTCTGCCAGGAACGAGACAAAAGAGGAGAGAAAAAGGAGAAGAGAGTTTGGGTGGGCTCGGTCAGATAGCATCTGTACGATCTAGGAATGGGTCTTAATGTGCCGGGGTCCAGTCACAACACACACACACTCACTGTATATACACTGTCATCATCACGGGCCCATTTGGAGCATCTAAAGTGCCCCGTGCTCCTCTTTGTAGTGGCTGGAATGTCTCAGTAAAAGCACATCGTACTTTTGTTCTGTTTTATACAACAAAGTTCATCTAATTCAACTTCAAAGGAGGCATTAGAGGATGTCGGCTGCTGAGAGGTTACGTGCGGCCGTATCACATGTCAGTGAGCCAGGCTGGATGTAAACACACACACACATACAGGTGCACAGTTTGCACGCAACACAGCCACATGCTAGCTGGAGCAGGGAATCATGGTTTTATTCATGCACGTGTGTATCTGACATCTTCAGCTGGTGTCAGAGTTTAAGTGACTGGTTTAGATTCTTTACTGGTGAAGAGAAAGCATAAATGTAATAAAAAGGAGTGACAGCTCATGATGTGTGTCAGGTGTCTTCATTTGTTAGTGTGTCGTTGTGTGTGTCTGACTAACATTAACCTCAGACTAAACAATAGCTGCAGAGCCATCTGCTTTGAGACCGGACGGATCAGTAAATCCTGGAGGCAGGATCACAGAACCAGCAAGGACTTCTTCAAAACTAGTCAGAGATGAAAAAAAAGGTCCAAGTTTTATGTCAAACTGAATAATAAAAGCGCATAAATGTGACTGAGTGTTGAGCTTTCGATCTAAAAGGGGAAAAAGTGGATCAAATAAGGACGTTTTTTTCAAACCGTTTTGGTTCCTGAGAAGCCCTAGGATGCTAAAACTTTGCGTTCAATATAAGCGACTTTCTCCAAAAAATCATCTCAAAATAGAGTTTAAAGAGGGGGTATTGTGCTCTTTTTTTTTTAATAATCATTCTGTCATAGTAGCTTTACATAATTTAATTTTTAAAAAATATCTCTATTTTTCTCTCTGGTGTTTCAAAAAACTCTCATTTTAGCTTCCGTCTGAAACACTTTGTTTCAGCTGCTGTCTCTTTAAGGCTCCCAGCTTCCCAAACTCCTTTCACTCTGATTGGTCAGCTCTCTGGAGGCCTGTCAGGGGGGCGGAGCTTTGGGCAGTTTGAAGCCTGTCCAACCAATGAACCATTTAGGAGATCCTTATGTGATGATGTCATCATTTCTGGTGCTATTTTTAGTTTTTTTTTTTCAACATGTGAACATGTAGAGGTTTGAAAATCTGCACACGCTCAGTCTGAACATCCAGCTTTGTTACCTTATACCCATGTTTCTATCATGGGAAAGTGTAATACCCTCTCTTTAATTTTTTTTTTTTACCATGCTCAGTGATGAGTAGATTGCGTCATCTCCTGGGGAACGAAACATCGAGCCTCGAAACTAAAATTAACCTTCAGCTCGTAGCTCCTGATCACAAAAACCAGGTTCTCAGTGGACTAGACTGAAGACCTGTGAATTTATATGTCTGAGTGAGTCAGTCCAGCTTAAGGACAGAAAGGCTTTAGCTACGCTAAAGGCTAGGTCAAAAATTTTGTAAAGTAGTATGAACCCATCATGTGGCAAATTGATCTTCTCAGGTTCTGCATGATTCTTAATTTATTCCATTTGATTCGTTTTTAAAAGCAAGTCTATAATTTTTTAGTTGAAATGTAAAAAAACAAAAATAATCGCCCATCTTTTTTTTTTTCAGATTTTTTAGAAAGCACAACAAAACGGGGCCATATGTCATGAAAAGTTGATTTAGGGGGAAAAAAATCATTTCCTACAGAGGTAAATCGATTATATTTGTTATTTTTACCAAACCGGCTCCTGCTCCAGGTTTTGAATCAAAGCTATCTTTTTAACATGCGACATACTTCTGGGTTCGCTCATGGTGACCGACTCGATGAAGTTCTGTGGAGTCATGTACAGCTGCCCTTCATACTCCACCGAGCTGAACATGCGGAAGCGGTGCTCATGGGACGACATGTACACGTCCCCCTCCTCAAAGTCGTAGGGACGGGCCTGCAGGGGAAACAAAGAGAGAGGACAAAGATGAAAAAAAAGTTCTCACTCGTTTCGATTCCGTCTCGTTTTGCGACTCTGCTTTTATGTTTTAGAGCCGGAGCGATTTCATCAATTATTATTAATACTTTCAGAACTAACTCTCTTTTTCATTTAGGCTTCCATCTAAACGGCTCCTCCACCTTTGCCGGGCATATTGTGAAGCTGTTTTGCACCGAAAATCTGACCTTCAACAAGAAAATCACCCCAGAAGAAGAACAGAGCAGGAAGTTTCTGTCTGGAAAAAACATTTAGGGAAAAAAAAGGATCAGATATGGACTTTTTGGACAGAGTTTAAAGAGGGGGTATTGTGCTCTTTTTTAGTCAACATACTGTGACTCTGGTGCACCCATGGTATCTTTACATATTGTTCTCTCTCTGGTGTTTTAAAAAACTCTTATTTCAGCCTCTGTCTGAGATGCTCTGTTTTAGCTGCTGTCTCTTTAAGGCTCCCCGTCCCACAAACCCCCTTCACTCTGACTGAGCGGCCCTCTGGAGGCCTGATGGGGGCGGTTCATTTATGCAGGGCTGGGTACCAAACTTCAGGTCTTTTATGGCCGAGTTTGGAATTACGCCTCGTCTTTCGGTGCCAAGTTTCGGTACCTAAAGAGTTAATCACGTGATGAAGATCTGATAATGCCACAGGTGATTGGCTGTAACGTGACAGCTGCAGCCAGCTCTGGCTTGTCTCTTTTGGTGGTCAAAAGCCCGGATAAAGGAGGAAGGGGGGATGGGGGTTAATATTTAGACATAAATAAAAACAACAATCAACAGAAGAAAGTTCATTTATAGTTAAACCATAGACTGTATAATTAATAGACGTAGTCTCCGCGACGTCACCCATCTGTTCCTGAAACGGACTTTTGAAGCCAAACGGCCGGCGCGGCCATATTGGAAATGAGGCGTGCTGTGAGTCTCCACAGTAACAACCATAGGACGCTCCACAGTCACGTGATCTGAGCTGTGCCTCTGATTGGACGAACTGGCGAGCTTAATATTGTGGGAACTGCCGAATTAGAAAAAAATTCAGCCCCCGTACAGTGCGTGCCGTTAGTGAAACTAGTGATTCAGACAGGAGACATTCTTTGTACCAGGCTGTAAATGTGCTTATTTTGGCCGTAAAAACGGCTTTTTTTGGCTCGGTGTGTTTGTGACTTCCTGTACTTCCGGAGCCAGCCTCAAGTGGACACTCAAGGAACAGCAGACTTTAGCACTTCCGCATTGCCTCATATTTTCAGACCGGAGGTTGCCGCTTGAGTTAAACACATTTATATTATGAGTGTTAAGTATATTCTGACCTGTCATTTGTTAGCAACCGCTCTTTTGCACTGACAATTATTGGTTTACAGCTGCAGTACATCCAGAATGCTGCTGCGCGAGTCCTGACCAGAACCAGGAAATACGACCATATTAGTCCTGTGCTCAGGTCTCTGCACTGGCTTCCTGTCACCCAAAGAATAGACTTTAAAACAGCTCTGCTTTTCTATAAATCTCTTCATGGTTTAGCGCCAAAGTCCATCTCTGACACGTTAGAGCCATATGAACCAACTCGGACTCTGAGAACCACAGGGAGGGGTCTCCTTCTGGTGCCCAGAGTCAGGACTAAACATGGTGAAGACAACCGAAAGCATTTTATCTGCACTCCTCATTCTTAAATTATTCATTTTAATGTTTTATGGAATGTTTTTATTTTTTTCTATTTCATTTTTTTCTAATCTTGTGATTTTTATGTTGCTGTAAAGCACTTTGAGGTGCCTTGTGTATGAATTGTGCTCTACAAATAATCTTGCCTTGCCCTTATTTTTTTATTCATTTTTGATTTAAGAAAACTGCTCATAATGAAAAAATTCTAAAGCTGAAAATTAAAACTCAAGGTTAGTGCTGTGATGAGTTATGAAATTTTTTTTGTTAGAATTGATATAAAATTGGTATCGAAAATGTTGTATTGTTACTAGTGCTGTCGAACGATTAAAAAAAATAATCTAATTAATTTCCTTATTCAAAATTAATTAATCTAATTAATCTCATTTTAATCTCATATCTGCTTAAAGTACAAAAAATAAAGAATTTGAATTCTAGGATATCATAAAATTGTAATGCATGACTAATCAAATAAATTCACTGAGAAGTGAGGATTTGTGAATCCACATTTTCATTGGTGAATAAATCAATCCATCAATCAATCAATCTTTATTTGTATAGCACCAATTCATTTATTTATTTAAACATTATTTAACCAGGAAAGAACCGATTGAGATTAAATCTCTTTTCCAACGGTGACCTGGCCAAGAGGCAGTGTTAGACATCAATGTTCAACAAAGAAAACAAACACACATACAGAACACACTGAGCACAAAGAGTGATCACATAAAGAAAAAAAAAAAAAAAAAAGTGTTATCTCAAGACACTTTACAATAGAGCACAAAGCTCCTCATTTTAAGGATATACATATATGCATAGATACATATATACATATAAAGATACACATATACATATATATACCAATATATACATCCAACACCCAACATGAATCCATATAGCCAATCATGAATCCCTCCATCATGGCGGCAAGAAAAAACCTAAATAAATAAATAAAACCAAAGTCAGGGCAACTTGTCCAGAAAATTCTAAACTCAATCAGACAACTCAAATTACACTTAAGTGTGTTTCATGAATCAAATTCAAAATAAGAAAAAGGTTGAGGACATACAGCAAACCAATTAGGCCTGATGGATTATAAAAGAATGTAGTACAAATATAGATAAATAAATTCAAAAATAGAATAAGACCGAGTCTTAAATATGCCGTTCCTGTTGTCACCTGGGCTTTGTTTGGTCTGACTAGAGACGCATGTGTGAATTGATGTGCCACTGCAATGTACGGGTCCTCCAGCTGGACAATATCATACAGATATTGAAATTTTTGATTGGTATGTGGCCCAACATTTATGTGATATTTGGTTTGAGATTTGCTCCGAGATGATGCCGCATAATAAAGCGAATCCAGTGCTCCTTTACGTCAAGTCGCGCGTGACTGTTTGGACAAACTCAAAGCAGCAAGAAGCCTCAGCCTGGTATTGTTCAAACACATGCTGGCTTCAAAACATGTGCCTGCATTAAAATTGACATCTATGTTTGTATTTGAAATATAAAAAGAAAAAAAAACGCTATCTTTAATATTCCATTTAACAGACGCAAACAGAAAGATACATGCAAAACAAACATCCAGCAGCATTGAACGGAAAGAAAAGGTGACGGATGCTTATTTTCTACAGTAGCTTTGCTTTAAATGTGACTCTCTCTCTTTTTACCTCTCTGAACAGAGGAAACTCTCTGCCCTCTCTTCCAATCTGGACTGGAATTGCCTCTTCACTTCTTTTGAACCCCTGTAATGAGGAAACCCATCTATTCTTGGCATCAGCTCGCTCTTTTTAGCTCTCTGAGTTTGTTCACCGTCAGCACCTCTGGCGCAGTATAATAATAGGAGAACGGGTACACACACAAGTACTTTGTCACTACTTTCTACTTAATTAGCATCTCTCTCTCTCTCTCTCTCTCTCTCTCTCTCTCTGCTGGAGGAGCCAGGGCTTCAGTTTGATTAGCTGCGGTGTCAGAGAGCTGCTACGCCAGCAGACTGTGCCGTATGAAGCTGTGTAATTAGCAGAGAGCTTTCCAAATTTAAACCTGTTTGGCTGCAGGCCCCGGCGCACCCAGGTTCCTGCTCGGCTCAGCTAACATGCTAATGAGCGCACAGATTCATTCATAAAGCTTTGATGCTGCCTTCACCGAGGGGGCTTTTGAAGGCATGAATAGGCGATGAGCACTTAGCTTCATAGGAATGCTCTGTGTTTAAGTGTAAGAATAAAGAGGCCCGTCGTGGCCTCAGCTCACACTAATGAATAAAGTTTGTAAAGTTCTGCTGAGGCAGCTCGGCGCATATGATGTACGCATTAATGTAGAAATCTAGAGAAAAAAAAGAGTTGATATGAATCCACTGTGTGGTACATCGTGTTCTCGTCTCCTGATGCTACAACTACACGTGTTCCTGTCTTGTTCTCTGACTGCTCAGCAGATGTTCCTCAGTTTGACCCTCAGGCAGCCCAGAGCTCACTTTAACTGCCCCATCTATTTAATCCCTACAGATTTAACCCTTCCAAACCCGTCCCCTGTTACCCCCAGATGACAGGAGCTGGTGAAAGCATCCATTACCAGATTTAGTTGCCAAATCGCTGACCATCAAACAAATTGACCACAACCAAACCACTTCTTCACATTTTTAATCTCTCTCCGGAAACTGGAGTATTTCTAGATCAACTCAGTAAAGTCATTCCCCTCTTCAAAGCAGACGATCCCTCCCTATCTTCCAATCACAGACCAATATCTATTCTTCCATGTTTCTCCAAAGTCCTGGAAAAACTTGTCTACATCTACTAGTTTAAATATTTAAAGAAAATAATATTTTTTATACTCATCAGTGTGGATTCAGAGAAAACTATTCAAGCTTTCTCTTTACAGTTTAACTGGAACAAGTCTCTCATGGTTTAAAAGTTACTTGTCAAACAGACAGATAGGTTGATTTCTTTTGGAGTGCCTCAAGGATCAATCCTTGGACCTTTACTTTTCTGTATAAACATTAATGATTTATATCTGGTCTCTAAGAATTCATTTTTTATTCTATTTGCTGATGACGCCATTATTTTTCTTTCTGGTAATGATGCCCATAGATCTTAAATGAATAGTGAATTAAGGCTGCAACTAACGATTAATTCATGATTGATTAATCTATCAATTGTTCTCACGATTAATCAAGTAGTTTTTCGAGTCCAAGATGACATCATCAAACGTCTTGTTTGCAAACCAAAGATATTCAGGACTGTCACAGAGAAACAAAGAAACCGGAAAGTATTCACATTTATGAGGCTGAAATTAGAGAATTTGGACTTCTTTTTATTAAATAATTACTTAAACCCATAAATCGATTATTAAAATAGTCGTTGATTAATTTAGTAATTGATTAATAATCAGTTATTAGATTAATTGTTGCAGCTCTACAGTGAATTTCTGTATCTTAAATCGACATTTGGTTTAAAGCAAACTAATTATCACTTAATGTAAAACACATGATGATTATTCCAAGAAATTTACCACAAAAAGTACTCCACAAACTGTATATATTGACCACAACAGCTTGGAAAGAGTAACAGTAACTACATTTCTTGGTATTCTTATATTCATTTCTAAAAAAATTGGGAAAATTATCAACATCATCAGAAGAATCAAACATTTGGTATCAAGAAAAATCCTCTTCAGTCTATATAACACAATGATCTATCCATACATCTCATACTGTAATATCATCTGGATCAGCACCTTCTCCCCATTTTTGATCCCAACCATCTGCAACTGTGTTTGTTTATTTCCCAGTCTGTTAACAACTTACTCCCCGTCTGTTTCCATTTTTTTTTTCAGATTCATTCCCGAATCCATCGTTACAATACAAGGTCAGTCAATAATCTCCAACCAGTCTTTTTTAGGACATCATTTTCGCAATTCTGGATTAGATTTAGAGGACCCAACTTTTGGAACAAGTTACAGAGACACATCGGGAACAGCACCAGTTTTAAATCATTCAAGAAACAAAACATACAGTTTTTACTGGAACGAGTAAGCAGTACACCATCATAATCTTTCACTACTTTCATTCCACTTTTCTTTTCTCCCATCTTTTCTTTGCTAACACCATATTGATTTTGTGTGTGTGTATATATATATATATATATATATATATATATATATATATATATATATATATATATATATATACATACACATACATATAAATATATATATAAATATAAATATAAATATATATATATATATATATATATATATATATATATATATATATATATATATATATATACATATATATATGTACGTATATATATATATATATATATATATATATATATATATATATATATATATATATATTTTTTTTTTTTTTTTTTTTAATTAATTTTTTTTTTTTATTATTATTTTCCCCCATCCCAAAAAAAGGTTAGAATGGGTCCATGTTGGTTCGTCACTTCCAGTGAGTGGGTCACATGGTGTGGTGGGCAGTACACCTCCAGGTTTACATTTAATTCACCAGCACAGGTTTGAGGGAACTTGGTGGAAGGAGGGTGAGAGGAAGAGGTCCTACTTTTTGCTGACCGCCTTTTAAGTATCCTTTGTACCCTTAAGAGTCTTGCTAGTTTTACCCCCACACCTTGCTGTGCGGTTGGATTTTTGTGATGACACCATGTTGCGTTTGGTTTCGTGTGAAAACGTAAAATGAAAGCATGAAATGAACCCTTGGACTTGAGTTAATTCTTCATCTTAGCCTCTTGCCGACCCTTTAGACTTGGAGTATCACCTTATAAGACATATTCTCTTTGTTGACAAAATATGTTTGATGCTGGACATCAGTTTATATGTAAAAGTACAATTTTGAACGTCTCACTGACAGCCTGCCACCGTGTCCTTGTTTGATTCCATAAATAGTCTCCAATGTTCCGACTGTCAGACAGTCAGTCTCTCACTGTGCCCGTCATCTAAAGCTGGAACAAGACCATCTCTTGGCTTTCTTTTCAAAAGAAAGGTAACCTTTGCAATTTGTATGATTTGGCCCTTTAAGGCCTCCAGTGCAACACTTCAAGTCTCCAAAATCCAACATCTAACTATTTAGAGAGGGGGTATTCTGCTTTCTCATATTTAAACACGATGGATGTTCAAACTTAACATGAACTGAGTCAGATTTTTCACTGCGAAAAAACTGAAATCTAAAAAAGTGTTTGTGTTTATTTTTAGTCTAAGTAAAAAAATGAGTTAAAAATATCTTCCAATGGGGTAAGAGAAAAGTTTTTTGTACAAAGACATTACTCTAATTTTAAGAAGTTTGACACTTGTGTGTCTATGTGTGTAGTAATGTGTAAATAAAGTCTGAAGCGTGTTGCCCGATAAATCCTCCTTATTTTCTCTCTCAAACTATTAAAAGGTCATAAAAGTTACTAGAGCGCCACCTTTGACTGCTTTTTAAAGCACTCTTAATTTAAAGAGGGGTTTATTTAGGCTTCATACTTTCCCTATGGTAAGCATTTAGTAGATTTATACGAGTTACAGCTCAAAAAAAAATTCTCACACTGGTGTTTAAACTATAGGAAAACGTAGTACCCCCTCTGCTAGCAGTGATTTTTGTTTACTAAAATAGGAACCAGCTGCCTGAAAAATGTCGCTGAGCTTCACAGTTAAACTTTTCACTGACTGAAGTCAAAGATGGTTCGTTTATTTATATTTTAATTAAATTGCGTCACTCATCTTTGACTTGCTGTGGCAGAGGGCAGCTGAGGACACACACACACACACACACACACACACACACACACAGCTGTCACACTGACACCCTCTGACTGTCATTTCAGCACCAGCTCGAGCGGAGAGCTCCAGTCCTGCATCTGCGCGCGCACGTCCGTCCTGCAGCCAAACAGTGAACGAACAGTTTCCACTGCGCGTGCAGGGAATGAATGACACGTTTTACCCAGCAGACAGGGAAACATTCACAGTGCCTGCCAAACCCGGGCAGAAGTCAGTCTAAAAATGTGCTTTTATGGACTGAACGCCTGGCAGGACGATGTGAAAACCCGCCCCCAGCTGTTTGAGCCGCTTAATCTGTTTTTGAGGCCCTTATGTCAACACAGAGGAGGACAACACCTTTTCAGCCGCTACGTGTCACTGAATTCATGTCCTTTTAAAAACACGGCTACAGTTTGAAACAGCCTCCTACCTTTTCTTTCGCCTCCACGGTCGGGATGGACGGCAATAAACCAGTGATGCTGTGACTCCTCATCCTCCTCCTGCTTCTGGTCATTTCGCTGTAGAAGTAAAGAGCCACTGCACCTCCCGCTGCAAGACACACACCGGCGGCCAAACACCTCCGGTTCCTCCCGCCGCTGGCTGGAAGACCCCCGAGAAGCTCGTTTCTCGTTGCCGACCAGAGGTTTAGCCTCCCGGTCAGCGCTGCTACCCTGCGGAAAGCTGCCATGGCTGCTGTTTTGGTGCTGCTGCTGCTTCTGTGGTTCTAAGTTTGCGGGAAGCATTACACTCTCGCGGTGTTTGGTGTTATCTCGCGAGATGTGAGAGATGTGCTGCAACAGTTCCACAGACTGTAAAGCTGAGTTAAATGAGCGTCTGGAAAGTGTTTTTATTTCATGAAAAAAGTCTGAGATCAAAAGTTGTGACCCTACATGACTAAAAACAAAACTTATAAAAAATATTTGAGTCGAAGGTGTCGACTTCCATAAAGTTATCTTATGCCTCTCATTTGAGATTTGACACAACAAAGACACATCAGCATCAGAAAGAATTAATAAATAAAAAAGAGATTTTTCATCAGAAAACACTGAAAAACAAATACCTCATACACAACTACAACCTTTTTTCTCTGTTGCACATTTTCTTGATGTCTTTATACTTTGCACTATTTTTCTTAAATGTTAACATATTGTTACACACGTTTTTATCTCATTTAAAGCTACTTTTCTGTTCTGATATTAAGTTTTGTTGTTTTTAATCATTTATGTTTCATTTTTACCTCCAAAAATCAATTTCTTGTATTCTTTTGGAACATACTTGGTCAATAAATAGGAGTCTGATTCTAATTTCGTACACACGCGCACTACAAGTGTGTGTTTACATCTTTGTTTTAGAGAATCAGTCTGATCAGACTTACAACCCCAATTCCAATAAAGTTGGGACTTTGTGTAAAATGTGAATAAAATCAGAATACAATTATTTTTAAATCCTGTTTAACCCATGCACTACAAATACAAGATATTTATTTTTCAAACTGATAAACTTTATTGTTTTTTTTTCTTTCAAACATTCAATATTATTTTGAATTTGATTTCTGCAACACGTTCCTAAAAAGTTGGGACAGGGTCAACAAAAGACTGTGAAAGTTGAGGAATGCTCCAAAAACACCTGTTTGGAACATTCCACAGGTGAACAGGTTCATTGGAAACAGGTGAGTGTCATGATTGGGTATCAATGAAGCATCATCGAAAGGCTCAGTCGTTCACAAGCAAGGATGGGGCGTGATTCACCACTTTGTGAACAACTGTTCTTAATCTGTTTGACTATTTGCTCACACAATGGTTCTCAACGTACAATGTCAAAGAATTGATGGATTTGATCATCTACAGTCCATAATATCATCAAAAGATTCAGAGAATCTGGAGAAATCTCTGCACGTAAGCAGCAAGGCTGAAAACCAACACTGAATGCCCGTGACCTTTGACCCCTCAGGCAGCTCTGCATTAAAAACCAGCATCATTGTGTAAAGGATATTACCACGTGGGCTCAGGAAGACTTCAGAAAACCATTGTCAGTTAACACAGTTCATCACTACATCTACAAGTGACAGTTCAAACTCTACCATGCAAAGACAAAGACATATATCAACAACACCCAGAAACACCGCCGGCTTCTCTGGACCCGAGCTCATCTGAGATGGACTGACGCAAAGTGGAAAAGTGTGCTGTGGTCTGACGAGTCCACATTTCAAACTGTTTTTGGAAATCATGGACGTGGTGTCCTCCAGGCCAAAGAGGAAAAGGACAATCTGGATTGTTCTCAGGTCAAAGTCTCAAAGCCAGCATCTGTGATGGTATGGGGGTGTGTTAGTGCCCATGGCATGGCTAACTGGACCATCTGTGAAGGCTCCATTAATGCTGAAAGGTACATACAGGTTTTGGAGCAACACATGCTGCCATCCAAGCCACGTCTTTTTCAGGGACGTCCCTGCTTATTTCAGCAAGACAATGACAAGACACATTCTGCACCTGTTACAACAGCGTGGCTTCGTAGTAAAAGAGTGCGGGTACTAGACTGGCCTGCCTGCAGTCCAGACCTGTCTCCTATTGAAAATGTATGGAGCATTAAGAAGCCTAAAACATGACGACGGAGACCCCGGACTGTCGATCAACTGAAATTGTTCATCAATCAAGAATGGTAAAGAATTCCACCTCCAAAGCTTCAACAATTAGTGTCCTCAGTTCACAAACACTTATTGAGTGTTGTTAAAAGGAAAGGTGATGGAACACAGTGGAAACATGAACCTGAACCAGCTTTTTAGGAACGTGTTGCAGACATCAAATTCAAAATGAGGGAACATTTGCAAAAATAGGATTTTCAAATCATTGTATTCTGTTTTTATTTACGTTTTACACAACAACCCAACTTTTTTTTCTCGTCTTTCAATATCTTAGAATAAGACGACTGGACTTGTCAGGTAAATGCAGCTCATACTAACTCCTATAAAAACATTTTACTAAAAATAAGACATTAACATAACATCCATCCAGAAAGTCAAGAAGTCAAGAAAGGAAGAAGTCAAGAAAGAAAGAAGTCAAGAAAGAAAGAAAGAAAGAAAGAAGTCAAGAAAGAAAGAAGTCAAGAAAGAAAGAAGTCAAGAAAGAAGTCAAGAAAGAAGTCAAGAAAGAAAGAAAGAAGTCAAGAAAGAAAGGTGTCAAGAAAGAAGTCAAGAAAGAAGTCAAGAAAGAAAGAAAGAAGTCAAGAAAGAAAGAAGTCAAGAAAGAAGTCAAGAAAGAAAGAAGTCAAGAAAGAAAGAAGTCAAGAAAGAAAGAAGTCAAGAAAGAAAGAAAGAAGTCAAGAAAGAAGTCAAGAAAGAAGTCAAGAAAGAAAGAAGTCAAGAAAGAAAGAAGTCAAGAAAGAAAGAAGTCAAGAAAGAAAGAAAGAAGTCAAGAAAGAAGTCAAGAAAGAAAGAAAGAAGTCAAGAAAGAAGTCAAAAAAGAAAGAAGTCAAGAAAGAAGTCAAGAAAGAAGTCAAGAAAGAAAGAAAGAAAGAAAGAAAGAAAAAGAAAGAAAGAAAGAAAGAAAGAAAGAAAGAAAGAAAGAAAGAAAGAAAGAAAGAAAGTCTTTCATTGATTATGTTAAAAACTAACCAATATCCATGTAGAAATTAGGACTTTTTCCATTTTGTTTCAGTACATGCCAACTGACTTTGATTTCATTTTTTATTTTTTATTTTATTTTTCAAATTGAATATCCTCATTTGCTTTAAAGAAGCTCTGTCCATTTTATCTGTTTATTCGATCTGGTTTTGTTGATATTTCATTGTTTGTTTGCAGCCATGAATGTGAAATATGATTCATGAAAAAGCAATACTTTAATAATTATAAACTTCCAAAAAAATATTATGGAAAAAAAAGAAAACAAAAAATGGAGGGGAAAAAAGGGGAAAAGGGAAAAAAGAAAAAGGATGTATTTACGGGCTGCCAAATCGAAGCCAAAAATTCTTCTAGTGCTTATAAATGGCTATGACCTGTGGGGTTCCCCAGGGATCAATCCTGGGACCCCTATGGTTCAATCTGTACATGTTGCCATTAGGCCAGCGAATACGCAGCTTTAAAGTTTCCTATCACAATTACGCAGATGACACACAGATCTGTGTGTCCCTGACAGCAGGTGAACATGGGCCTGTAGATTCACTCTGTCACTGCATCAAACAGATCAGTGTGTGGATGCAAAACAACTTTCTCCAGCTAAACTCAGACAAAACTGAAATCATTGTCTGTGGTCCAAAGAAACAAAGAGAAAGTGTTATCAGTCACCTTGAGACTCTCTCTCTAAAGGTTAACGGTCAGGTTAGAAATCTAGGGGTAATACTGGACTCAGACCTCAACTTAAACAGCCATGTCAAATCAATAACATCAGCGGCTTTTTACCATCTGAAAAACATCTCCAGAATCAGAGGAATACTGTCTAAACCTGACTTAGAGAGACTCATCCATGCGTTTGTCTCCAGCAGGTTAGATTACTGTAACAGCCGTCTCACTGGGGTTTCTAAGCAAGCTGTAAGACAGCTGCAGTACATCCAGAATGCTGCTGCACGAGTCCTGACCAGAACCAGGAAATACGACCATATTAGTCCTGTGCTCAGGTCTCTGCACTGGCTTCCTGTCACCCAGAGAACAGACTTTAAAACAGCTCTGCTTGACTACAAGTCTCTTCAAGTCCATCTCTGACATGTTAGAGCCATATGAACCAACTCGGACTCTGAGAACCTCAGGGAGGGGTCTCCTTCTGGTGCCCAGAGTCAGGACTAAACATGGTGAAGCTGCGTTTCAGTTTTATGCTCCTAAAATCTGGAACAGTCTTCCAGAAGATGTGAGACAGGCCTCAACTCTGACGATGTTCAAATCCAGGCTGGAAACAGTTCTGTTTAGCTTTGACTACAACTGAAAGTATTTTATCTGCACTCCTCATTTTTAAATTAATTGTTTTAATGTTTTAATGTTTTATTTTATTCTTTCATTTCTTTTCTAATCTTGTGATTTTATGTTGCTGTAAAGCACTTTGAGTTGCCTTGCGTATGAATTGTGCTCTACAAATAAACTTGCCTTGCCTTGCCTTGCCTTGCCTCGCCTTGCCTTATAAACTTCTGTCAGCTACAGTGAAACATCTGGGTGAATATTTAAAGGTACAGATTCATTTATCTCCTCCATCCGATTATTGTTGACTCGTGGTGGGAATAGATTTTAAACCTTTCCTTGATTTTGATTTGAAAACAAAGCCCACATGAGATAATTTCTAGTTCAAGTTACCGTATCTCAGCAAAAGTTTATTGTTGAAATATTTTTGTTTTACTGTGTGAGTCATTTTCACAGGTCTCTGTTTAAAGGGGATAATTTAAGGCTGCGCTTTGAAGGTTTTATCCTCACATGAGCTGAAGTGGAACTGCACAGACCGTCAACCTTCAAAATTTGAAGTCTGTACCTAAACTTGATCATTTAGCTCTACTTCTTTGTGGCATGAACTTGAAAAGCGTCTCATTTTACATGAAGAGAATAAAAAAGTGACCAAGTGATATCAGCATCTGTGAACCCCCCTCCCTTCAAAGGAGCCAATGGAGAGCAGATATCAAACGAATATCAAAGATGAACTCTCCGTTTAAGTCTTCACATGTAGGACTAATGTTCACCTGATGGGGCTTTTCCTCTGACTTTGATGCTGACAGTTTAAAGGAGTGAAGCCTGTCACCTGTTCACACATGAAACACGGCGGATCACTCTGACCTGTGAGCTCCGTTTCAACCAAGAAGCCGAAAACACATCAAACAACGAAGCTGGAAAAAGAGGCTTTAAATGAGGAATCGTAGCTTTAATGCTCTACAATCATTTATTTTGCAAAATTAAAACTAGAATCAGATTTTGCATAAAAATATGTTGTCTCATTGATTTTTTTTTTTTTAGCCTATAAGAGCACGAAGGATTTCAATACACGCCGATATTTTTGCAGGGGGTCTCTTAGTCTCACTTTCAGGGACCCCATGGAGTTTGCCTGACCTCTGTTTGGAGACCACTTGCATTAATAACCTCCAGGCTACTTATTCAGTTATTTCATTATCCAGGCTTTCGATTGGGCTGTAATTTCTTTGTGTGAGAGAGTGTGTGTGTGTGTGAGTGTGTGTGTGTGGGCTGCTGGAGGAAGTGGGGGGATACGACCCTTGGGGCTTATATGACTGTTATGGTGGCTACAAGCTTTTGCTTCGCTCTATAATAAAAAAACAAAAGCATTAAACGGAGGGAAATAAAGCAAACCACGTGACCATGGGAACTCTGCGCGTCCACCTGTCCTCGCGCGGAGAGGCTTGAAAATGTGGCATTGCAGTTGACATCATTGTGGTCTGGTCGATATCCAATATATCAGGATGCGATCAGCCTGAGGGGGACTCCCATCGATCCTGTCTCCTTTAAGAATTTCTCCTTCCGTTTCTTTTCTTTTTTTTTTTTTTTACGAAGCACGTGCGCACAAGCGCTCCTCGCCTCCTGTATGAAGTGTAGGTATAAAGAGTGTAGAATCAGCACACGGCTGCCCCCCCTTCCCTCACCTCCATCCTCGTGTCACGCTGCAGAAATTGATATAAGTAGGCCCACGAAATGACGACCGCGCACACACGCGCACCTCTGCACCTCGGACTCATTTATCAACGCGGCTCCCCAGGGGAGGGGGCAGCTGTGCGCGCGAGCGCAGGTCTGTATAGCTGCCAAAATCAATGCCATATAGGCTGGAAACACGGTCCCCCACGTGCCACTGTTTAGATAAATCCACATTTGAGTCGAGCGTGTAAAGTGTGGTTTGACCCTTCAGGTCCTGCGGTGGAGATTCGGACGAATGAGAAAGTGAGAATATTATGAAAGGAGATGTTTTAGTGGACGTAATTACATCTTTATTGACTTTTTTTTTTCAGCATTAAAGAAGAACTGGAACATCAAGGCTTACACAGAGTATATTATACACTGCGAATTATCCCATTCAGAGATCAGAGGGTGATAAATTCATCCATAAAGCGCAGCAGCGGTCAGTAATTCACACGTGATCAACTTTTCAAAGAGTCGATCAATTAAAAGCTGCATGAGCGTCAGAATCTCCGTCTGTTTGGAAATGAATTAACAGCTACTTGAAGCCCTTTAAGAGTCAAGTGTCGGGTATTATCCGAGCTCAGAGTTCAAATAGGTATATTCCCTTCTTCTGGCTGTTATTGCCTGATCCCTTTACAAGATCCCTCCGCTTTGAAGCATCTGCGTCTTTGATTCGTCTTCTAAGGACCACAATTAAGGAGATCTGGGCTGTGGGCTCCCTGAACTGTTCAAAGCGCGCGGGGAGAGATCAATGAAGGGATTGACAGTCAAGTGATGTCGTTTGCACAGGTGTGTGTGGGTGCGTGTGTACGGTGTGTGTGTGTGCGAGCGCAGTAAACGCGCGGCTGGGTTACATAAAACGAGGGCAATAAATCAACAGCCGAGTGCGAAAATTACGCAAATGGGGCTTTCCTCTCTCTCTCTCTCTCTCGGTGTGTGTGTGTGTGAGTGTGTGTGTGTGTGTGTGCACCGCTTCACCCGAGTCATTTCAGGGTGTGGGGGGGCGTTAAGTGTACAATAGCAATATCACTTTCACGATGTTTGACATACACACACACACACTTCCTTTATATGTCCAATTCACACACATACAAGTTGCAGCAGAGTTGCGCACGAGTCTCCCTCTCGCTTACACACACACACGCGCGCGCGCACGTTCACATTCACAGTTCAATTTGTAACCCGGCCTCTGTTTATGTGCCCACGAGCTATTTGACATCACATGAGACTGAGTGAAGTCGCTGAGGGAAAATCCGCGCTCGGGCTGATTTTTTTTTTTTTTTCTGATTCGTCATTTTTTTTCATTTCTTCTTCCTCGCGCGCTGAAACTGATACATCAAAGGGAGGCAGAGCCCGATGAGCAGAGGGATGAAGGCGCACCTTCAAACGGGGCTCAGGGATGATTCATAAAGGAGGAAGATCCGGGCGCATTTGCATAAAAAGGCAACTTGGGGTGAATTTTTTCCATGGGGTGGGAATTTGTTGCGTTATATAAATGAGGAGCGCGGCGTAAAAGTGTCCTCACTGCGCCAATACGCAGGGTACCGCAGAAATAAAAGCCTGGAGAGAGAGAGAGAGAGAGAGAGAGAGAGAGAGAGAGAGAGAGGAAAACCCTAAAGTACTCCGGAACGAAGGGGAGTATCCCGAGGTGAGGAGGAGAGAGAGGGAGCGCGCGGAGAGCAAGAGAGGAGGATAAATAGCAGCCAGAGGAGCAGAAGGGACAAGAACTGCTGCGCGCATCGAGGGCACGCGGGACTCGCTTGGATCTCAGTTACGAACCCGTTTCATTCAGGCTGCTGGTGACTGCGCAAAAACGCGCTCCAATCGGGCTTTTCCTCCTTTCAACTTTTCCATCCTGCACTGAAACCTTCTCCTCATCACTTGGACCTACATTTGGATCTCTCGAGCTCTCAAACCGGATCTGGTTTTCTCCTCTGTAATGGGGGCAGCGGCGGAGGTTGGGAGCTTCGTCAACGGATTTCTGGACACCTTTGGTCCCGCTGGTGCCGCTCCAGCTCCCGTAGGCTCTCATTTCGTGCTCACCCCAGCCGGGGCGGTGGACTACAACTCAGTGAGCGGGCTGATGATGGGGGGACAGGGGCAGCAGCAGCAGGAGCACCTGGTGTCCGCAGAGAGGCTGTCTCGGAGCTTGGCGGACCTCAGCCATCTGAAGGGGATTCTGAGGCGGAGGCAGCTGTACTGCAGGACCGGGTTCCACCTGGAGATCCGTCCGGATGGGACTGTGCAGGGGACGAGAAAGGACCACAGCAGATTCGGTACGGATCTTCAGTTAATAAAATCATCAGCACTGTTTTATTTTTTTATGAATTAGCGGCATCGAAGCTTTGTGCAGTTTCTGCAGAAAGAAGCGAAAAGAGATCAAAACCGGGAGGAAGTTCGTTTCGGTCTGAGTTTTTGTGAGTCGGAAATTTATGAAGGAAGGTTTACTTCACATCATCATGACAACGAATAAAATCAGAGCCATGCCACTTCACACACACACACACACACACACACACACACACACACACACACACACACACACAGGTATCTCTGTGGGGTTCCCACCTCCTGTGATGTCTGCAGCTGCTGCAGATTCATCATGCGTACACATGCACAGATTTTATTTTGAGCAAAGTTTTGCAAGAGTGAACGCTGAGGTTTTCTCTTTTTTTTTTTTTTTTAATGTTTGCTCCACATTTTCCAGATAAGACTGGAATCTCTTCTTTACTTTTACATGGCTTATCTGCAGGTATCTAGACGCACAGCTCAAACACAGCCCTCCAAGGGCTTCCTGTAGCTTCCTGTTGCACCTCTGCAGCTGATTTATTCTCTTTCAGACCTGGACTGAACTTCAGGCCAAAGACACTCCGTCTCAGCTTCTTTGGATGTGCACGGAGTGATTTACTGTTAAGTGGAGTGCAGGAGAATTTGGAGAAATAGACGACAGCCTTGTATTTTGTTTCTTTTCTGTTTGTTTGTTGTTTCATCAGTTTTGTTAAAGTGTTTTTTAGTCCAAAAAAGCTGCTGATTTAATTTTCCCCACCTTTAATGTGATGTAAAACGTGTGCCTGCAGGTATTTTGGAGTTCATCAGCCTGGCCGTGGGGCTCGTCAGCATCAGAGGAGTGGACAGCGGTCTCTATCTCGCCATGAACAGCAAAGGAGAGCTGTACGGCTCGGTGAGTTCACACTCTGTGCCAAATCTGAATGTGTGACACACGGCCAGCAGGTGGCACATTATCCATCACATAACCCCCTCTCCTCTCGGTTCCTCTCCTGCAGGAGAAGCTGTCTGCAGAAAGCGTGTTCAGGGAGCAGTTTGAAGAAAACTGGTACAACACCTACTCGTCAAACATCTACCGGCACGGAGAGAGAGGCGCATTTTACTTTGTTGCTCTGAATAAAGACGGTTCATCCCGGGATGGGACGAGGTCGAGGAGGCATCAGAGGTTCACTCACTTTCTACCGAGGCCTGTGGACCCGGAGAGAGTACCAGAGCTGTACAGAGACATACTGGGACAGAGCTGAGACTGAAGGGCCCAAAGCTGCGGCCTTGACCAAGCGGAGTGCACGTGATCCCAGCCGTTCTGTTGGAGTGGGATGATCCTGTAAGACTGGATGAAAACAGGATCATAAAAGTGCATCAAATCACTTCAAGGAAGGAAAGAAGGAAGGAAGGAAGGAAGGAGACCCTCCATGAAGCAGGATGTGGAGCTTGATTAACCGGCACAAAGATCTTCTATGGAAGACGTGAAGGAGAGAGATGCTACCTTGTCCTGAATGTTGACCTAAGCAGAGGTCTTTATGGCCAACAGATTTCATCTTTTGTTCCTCTACCTGCTGATCCAAAGTGCATGTGCAAGAGGACAAAGTGTAGGAACTAAAAGGTGAGACCAACACCTGGCTGCTTTAGCGTTTTGTTCCTACAGCTGCTGTGTCCATGCTACTGTTTTCAGTTATAATCAGAACGGCTGCTGCTGAGTAAATGATTTATTGAAGATGCACCGTCATCTAAAGAGTGAAAGGTCGATAATGCACTGGAAGGCAGCCGAGTCTTTGTGAGGTTAGAGGGCACCTGTCTCACTCAGACAGATGCCGCTCTGAAAATCTACTCTCTCATACGGCGCAGAGAAGAAGAACGGATGCAATGGAGTTTATTAAACTTCTTCTTTGGTGGAATACTGCGTTGGAAGGTCTTGAGACTCATTCAAGAACCCTGTGAAGGAATCCTGTTGTTCACACACTGACGGACGGACGGACGTACAGAGACACCTTTACACACTGTGTTGATGGATTTTATCCTTATTTATGACTTTCTGTTTGCTAGGAAACACACTATATTTATTTCATATATTTATTTATTTTGAGAGTATATTTTTACAGGTATGAGGTAAAATAAAATACATCTAAAACACACCGTGGCAGTTTCTTAGTCTTCTTTATGTTTGTTTTATACACATATTGTTTTTCATTGCGGCTGCTGAGTGATTCATTTTAAATATCACACAATTATCCAAATTTAACTCATTTGATCTCAAGTAAGTGACACATTTTCAAAAAGGAAACCTCTTCTTAATGTAAATGTAAGAATTTTTTTCACTGTAAAGTGCTCCTATGGAAAAAAAAAAGGCTTTTTTAATCCCGGTTTTTCTGGCAAAATCTTGAAAACTGCTGTTTTGATCACATAAAAGTTAATCAAATTGTGTTTAAATATATTTCATCTACTTAATATTTTTGGGGAAATAATGTTTTACTTCAAAAACAGTGTAATTCCACTCCATGTATAAGTTTTCATTTTCTTAACGGGACATTGAATTCATCGAGATGTTGTTTTGTTAACCTTCGCCTAATTATCAATTTTCCGAGCCGACCGTGAACACATCCTAACGTAACGTCAGTTACTAGCCTAGCTTTCTCTTTTTGATCCGAATTTCGACATTGGATTACTTTTATTTCATTTCTGGGACTTGCTGCAGTATTTTGGGGTGGATTGACTTCTTTAATGGAGGAAGATGACTTTCCAACAGCAGCGGGAGAAGTTTGTGGACGTTTTTTCCACCTGAAGGTACTGCACCTAGCCAAACTTTGCACCGCTTTAGACACTTTACCAAACAACAAAACAACCACTTATTTTCCAATGAATGTTTCGACAACTGGTGTAGCACTACTTACCACAACGTTACTGCTGATTTCTCGAACAGGAAGGCCAAAGGTCTCAAAATATCTCAGACATAGAAGCTTTGATTTAGGGTCAGGGTCCAAAACGTTGTTGTTAACCCGTCTAGTCAGTCAGAACACTTCACACAAGCATTCAAACAATATGTGTGTGACATATAGTCAGCAGATAGCAAATAGGGACGATTAGCTAATAAATGGACGTCTGTTTCTGAGATGAGTTTTGAAGCAGCTCTTTGGCAGGCGCCATATTGGAAATAGGGCGGGCCTTGAGCCTCCGCACCGCCTGCCAATCAGCTGAGCTGTGCCTCTGATTGGGTGGACTCATCATCTCAATATCTTCTAAACTGCCCAGTTAGAAAAACATTCACCCTGCACAGTGCATGCTGTTACAGAAAAAAGCTATGGGAGACATTTCTTTTTGTTCCAGGCTGTAAACATGTTTATTTCTGCAGTGAAAATGGCATTTTTTTTTTTTTTTTGGCCTTGGTGTTTACATGGTCTTTGGTAATTCTAGAGCCAGCCTCAAGCTAACACCCTGCATTGCCTCATAGTTTTGCTGCGTGATAGGGACCCTAACTGAAAAAGGTAACTGGGATAATAACAAATTTAGTTTTCATTTCTGTTGGTTTCATAGTATTTATATGACATTTCTACCATTTTTAACCAATTAAAGAATCAGTGCCATTAAACTGTCAAATGGTGTAACCACTAAAGCTTGAAAAGTATTAAATAATTCATTTTCCTAGAAGTTGTGCAAGTGTAATGATGAAATAAGTCATTTTTATGAAATATCATCTCAAAGTATTTTTAAAATATTTCATTTCTAAACTTGATAATATGGGTTTTGTTGTACTGAGTGAGTCAGTATGTCAAAGACATCAATGTTTGCTTTCTATATTTGGCTCAGTTGGTTTAAAATAATTTTAAAGATCATTTTTTACAATGTAGCAGACTGATAAAATCAGATTCATAGGAACTTTTTTTGCGCAATACAAATTTTTTAATGAGCAACATTGGTTACCCCAATTGACATTTGTCAGTTTCACCAACTGACCACGTCTGTGATCCAACCACAACACCGGTAAGCATTAAACACAAGGACAGCCTTGGTGCCCTCCTAAGCATTTCGCCATTATCTTCGTGTCGTGGTTTGCACTGCATCAAATGGGTGGTGTTTTCGTGAGATCACAGTCAGGTGCCTAGTTGGCGTTTCCAGCTGCTGATAAAGGCTGTTTCCATAAAAAGTGACATTCAAATCATGACAGTATTTTTATGTTTTGTGTTTACGTGTGTTTACGTGTTAACAGTCTCTGAGCTGGAGAAAGGCTATCATGAGTGTACAATAAATGGCAGTTCAACTTGCTGCTTTTACAGAAGACAAGTCTAACGGGTCTAATGCCAGGAGTACACCAGATGCATCTCCGGTCTGGCCCCATTCCGTTGCGTGCTGACTGTGTATGTCAACATACACTAGCTGTGTGTTTAGTCCATGCGAGGTAGAGGAGTTCCCTTGCTTCCTACTCCAATATCGATCCTGTCCTGGTTCATGTTGGACTGTCAAAGCTGAAACCTGTTGACCCTTGGCTCCGCTCATTCTGTCCATTTGTTGTTGTAGTCGAGATAAATACCATCTGGTTTTGACACGTTTTTTTTTTTACTTTTGAAATTTAGCGTCTCTTTTTTTGGTAGTGTCGAGTCACATCTTCAGCATCCAGCAACAATAGGATTGTTGCGTATCTGCTGCAACCTGCCGGAGCAGGGACGGAGTAGATCCGGTGTGAGCTGACACATTGACTTCAATAGAAAATCTTTGGCAGCAATTTTGTTATGTAGCATTAGCTTCTTGCACCAGAGTCCCTGATCTCATAGCTCCTCAACCAAGATTGAAACAAGCAGTAAACACAAACGGGGAAATCTCAGAACTGCAAACGCTCTCATGAAGTCACACTTTTTAGCATTTAGCATTTAGCATGACAAATCTGCATGTTTGAGACGATGTATTTTTCAATAACTCAAAATAATTTTCAGTTTGTTCATTTTCAGAGTCTTGAAAAATGAGCTCAATCTAACATCCGTAATTACAAAAGAAGTCAAGCATTAACGTCTACCTGAAATGCTCATTGTTGTGACGGCTTTCACCAGTTTTTGCTTTAACGTTTGTTTTGCTACCATATAAAGTATATAATGGAAAGTCAAACGTAACAAATGAATGAGAAGAGACATCAGGACAGGAAGAACAAGAAAAAGATGACTGGTGGTTGTTGGGCTCAGCCAGAGGAGGTAGAGTGATGGGAGTAATGGGAGAGGAGGAGAAAAATAACATGAAGTCATCCATGTAAGGAGACAGCACACACTTCCTCTGACAGACGTCGCAATTAGTGGAGTGACTGGCAGGCTGAGTGCACCGCAGCGCTCTTTCATCACTTTCCTCATCACCCCTTTATCTCTCTCTTCCTCCTCCTGTCTTTGGTGAGTCAGTCCAGCTCTTATGACACTTGAGACTGTATCGGGGGTGAAGGGGAGAGAAAGGAAGAGAGAGCAGTGCAGGGGGAGGCTGAGAAAGAAAAGTATGACTAAAGGGGTCAGATAATTGTTTTTGACTTCATTCTTGAGCTTAAAAACAGAAAAGGACGAAAAAATCTCTGCGCTGTAATCGGCTGTGTGGTGAATCATGTGAACACCAGCCTTTAACTTCAGACGCGAAGAGCCCCGTCTCGTCCGCGCGTTAGACATTTTCAGAGGTGCGCACTAGGGCTGCCAAGATTAGTCGACTAGTCACGATGACGTCGACGATCAAACTCGTCGGCGACTTATTTAATAATTGACGTCGTTTAAATATTTTTTTAAACTTTATTTTTCCCTCATAACTGCCTCTCTACTTTCACCTGTCTCGTCTGCCGTTCTGTCCTAGATGCATACGCGCAGAAGTGGTAACCTGTGATGTCACCGGAAAAGTTATGCCCAACAGTATCATGGCTAGCCGGCAACAGAGCTCGAAAGTTTGGGAGCATTTTTCCAAAATAAAGGAGAAAAGTGTGCAATGCAAAATCTGCAAAGCAGAAATGTCCTTCCATGACAGTACGACGGCGATGCACGAGCATCTGAAAAGACAGCACGCCGTGGCTGATTTATTTTCTGACGAAGAATGACCAGTCTCGGTAAGCTAATTGGCTAGTTAGCTGCTAACACTAACGTCAACAGGGAGCTACCTACTTAATAGCGATGTCATGTTTGAATAGAAAATTGGTACATTAAAAAAATGTCAGAAATGCTGCTACAAGCTGCAAAGTTCATTAAAAGCTGAATGAACTATGATATTAACTGTCTTCATTTTTAGTTAGCACATACCTTAAACACTTGAAGCTGGAAGCTAATGATGTTAGCTGTATGCTCGTGCAATAAGATGCAATTTATGTATGATCCGAATAGTCGACTAATGGCAAAAAATAATCGGTGACTAGTCGATTATCAAAATAATCGTATGTGGCAGCCCTAGTGCGCACAACGGAAACGTCCATGTAAAAAGAACTGCCCGAGGGGTGAGGCTGTTAAGATGACGTCATTCGTCCACACGAAGCTGCTCGGACCTTGCGGACGCGTCGAGCATAAATCAGGCTTAAGACACTAAAGGTTACTGCTTTTCAGAGTGCTGGATCCAAGACGATTACTAGAAGAGGTTTGGAAGGAAAAGATGAACAAGAAACAGAGATAACTGCAGGACCTGGCTCCTGTCCACAGCGCCAAAAGAAACCAAAAGCTGGTTAAATGACCATGATGTTACCGAGCTTTGATGGTAAGAAAAGATGCCCAAGCAGCAGAGATAACCTCAGCCTGGAGAGAACTTTCCAGAAAAACCCTTTCAAGAACTTCACAAGAGGTGGACTGAGTCTGGAGTCGGAGTATCAAGAGCCATCACGCACAGACGGATCAAACCACCGCTGAACCAGAGACCACATCAGAGTTTGATTTATTTAGATGTTATTTGTGAATTTAATGTGCAACATCACTGTATTCTTTCATTATTCATGCTGTGTTTGAGAGCGACGTCAGAATCCCCCGATCGGCCTCACTTTTGGGAAACAGTTGTGCCGTCCTTGTTTGGATTCGATACAGCTTGTCCACCTGTACGTTTCAACATCTGGTCAATGTTTTCCGACTTCCTGGGGAAACACCCGTTCTGCCTGATTCGTCTTGAATTGTTTTATGTCCCCAGCTGCGTCTCACTTCAAGGAGATGTTGCTGCAAACAGGTCGCTGCCAGCATACAGGCTCATCTGCTCGGCAACATGTTTCAGATAAGATTACAGAGCGCTGCGCCTCACATCTGGCCGGTCGTACAGGCAGGAGCGCGGTTACATTGTGTCTAGTTAGGGCAGGGTTCAGTGTGTGTGTGTGTGTGATCCAAAGATAGAGAGCACAATGTGGGATGAGAAAGGAGGAACATCAGACGGACGGTGCCTGAGTACCAGCATACGTGTGTCAGACGGAGAGAGAGGAGGGAGAACGAGATCTGAAAAGTAGGAAAAGGAGAGAGGTATGACTTAAAAGTTTGTGAGGAACAGGTGGGTCGGTGAAAAAAGTCTCCATGTGGGTTCTGAGTGCCGTCCTGTCAGGTTACAATCAGCCTTTGAAGTGTGTGTGTGTGTGTGTGTGTTTGCAAGGAGGGGGAGGCTTGTTTATGTGAGTCAAAGTGACTGTGTAGATTCATGTCTGCACAACTTGTGTGGAAGTGTGTGTGTGTGGAAGTGTGTGTGTATGTGTGTGTGTGTGTGATCTGGAAATCTGTGTGAAGGTGAGCCAGGGGTTCTCCTGACTAGAGGGCTGTCTGACTGATGTGTGAAGACTCGTGTGTACGCCTGTGTGTGTGTGAGAGTGTGTCGTACCCTGCCTCCACTCCCATCTCTTCCCTCTCTCTGTCTGTCTGTCTCACTCTCTATGTCTGTCTGTCTGTCTCTTGTGGGGTTTTCCATCAGCTGGTGAGATCTGCAGAGAGAAGGTAATGGTCCATGCAGGAACAACAAATCAATCAATTTCTGTTTGTACAGCACCAATTCATATCAAATGTTATCTCAAGGCGCGATGCAAGAAAGCAGGTCTGAACCGTGCTCTCTGTGGAGTTATTGTGACATACCCAACTTTAATCCACCATGAGAAAAGCTCCTGGCAGCATTTAGCAGGTAACAGCAGCAAGAAACATCAGCCGGGACTGTGTGGGGTTTGCAGAAACAGACGGAAAGAGACACGACCAGAAAAACAACCACGGGCAGCACAGGTAGCACAGAGAGCAGTCTGTGTGGTATAATCAGGGAAACAAATGATAATCTACAAAGTTTCAAGCCTCTTCTTTAAAGGCAGGGTTGGTAGTCACGGAAAACTAGCATGAATTTGAATGTAGCATCACACTCGGGGCTCCTCCAAAACGACGCCCCCGCTCACATGCACGAGCGCCACTGATTCGTGACCACATGATGGTGACTGATTCAAAACCACAGACTCAAACTGGTCCTCAGCACATTGGGTTTTTTTTTTTGCTCTACGTTATCAGTAATCAGGGTAGAGGTAGTTTTTCTGCCATTCTCCAGCGTACTTGGATCCCTCTTGGCTATGCCCATTGAATGCAATGCAGGAGGCGGGCAGAACAGCAGGACGGGATTTGATTGGTTTAATAAAATGGATCCTAATCGCTGGGATTGGTTGGTGTTTTCCCAGGTTTACTCCTGCTGGAGACAGCAGACATTTTTCACTCTACTTTAAGAACACATTATGCACTGATTGACATCAGGACATAAAGATCTTTTTAACCAGAACAACAAAAAGTCTAAATCTGATTACCAACCCTGACTTTAAAGCAGAGGCAGTGTCAACCTCCTGAACCCTCACTTTTTCCACATCAACACAGAACTTTAGTTAGTCACCCATTCGTTTACCACGAATGACAACATTGGATGATATATATATATATATATAAGTCATTCCATTGCATTGCTTCCATTTGCGCACCCAGGAAATAAGATCTATCAATGCATGATAAAAATTAACTGTAAAATATGTTTTTTGTATTAAGTCAAGTGTCCTACACATTGATCTGATTGCATCTTTAATAAAAAGAATTTATAATATTAACTCAAAGTAGCTTAAACACTGGAAAAGTAACATTTGCTGTCTGTCACTGCTTCCTAAAATTAGACTTTTCCATTGAAATATAACGATTTAAATCCTTCGGAAATTTAATATTTTTTTCATATTTGTGTTACTCCTCACCCCAAATATACTTTAAGTTTATTTTCTTTAAGAGATCTTTCTAGGGATGCACTGATATGGAAAATCTGGCCAACATCCAATAACCGATATATTATATTTCTGTTATGGTCGATAACCGATATTTACCGATATATCTTTAAAAAAAAATGTTTCTGAGATTGTAAAATTTTGTACAGACTGAAAATCTTGCAAACTGAATTTTTGAACGTCTTCCTTTATTTTCAAAAGGTGTTTCACTTTCAGATAAGAACATTAAAGGGCGACCATCAACACAAGGAACCAACAGTGTTACTTTTTAGCAACCCGCACAACCTGGAGCAAGCGTGGAATTAAACTCTCTGCTCTGAAAACTCTTGTGAGAAAGTCTGGATCATAAATTACAAAAAGGATCATATGTCAAAATAATATCCTGACAAAGTTACCATGGCAACCCCGTCCCGACACATAGATAAACAATAGCTAGAGGGATATAAACATTGGTTGATATCGGCCCAGTTTAACTCATTGGACCAATACCAGCGTTGCCAGATGGGAAATATAAAATTATCGTACCAGAGCCTCAAAATTATCGTATTTTGGGGGAAATTATCGTACACCCGACAAAATAATCAAAATAACTGATAATGATCAAAACAACTGTGTTACTGTTGTGTGAAAATCACAATTGATCACTCTGTTTAGTGTCCATTCATCGCCCTGCCCCACATCAGCAGCGTTTGATCAGCAGCTCGAGGCTCCGGTGCTCATTTTTCTCTCAGCTGACTGACTTCCTCCTGACGGAGCTCCTACGACCGTGATTGGCTGTCAATCGTTCTGAGACGAACGACACTTAAACTATGATTGGCTGGAAACGTCACATGATATAAGATGCATTTAGGATTTACAGATAAATCCGTCAGACTGGGGTAGATCTGTAACAACCACAGGAAATTGTCAAATTATCGTACATTTAGCCTTTTTTGGAATTATTGATCGTACATCGTACAGAGGGCTAAATTATCGTACAAATACGATAATTATCGTACGTCTGGCAACGCTGACCGATACTAATATGTTAAAAATCAACAAACATCGGCCGATACCGATATTAATGCCGATATATTGTGCATCCCTAGTTGTGTCCCTGGATTTATTCATTTATTTTATTACGTTTTTTGATTAGGACAGAGAACATCAATCAACATTTTTCGCAAACACATCAATGTAAATATACTGGAATTAGCATAATAGCTACATTTCATCCGTTGTCCTAAGGCAGGTAATTACAAGAAGAAGAAAAAATAGATTAAATGACGGTGCAATTCACGAGACATTACGCAAAACACACAGTTTTAAGAAACCAAATGGATGCAATTTGTACACGACATATAACTGAAAAATAAAGCTATCTAAAAGTAGAATACAAGAAAACTCAGCAGGGTTTTGACTCAGTGCTGTTACCTGGTGAAAGGCATTAATGACGAACCATCTGAGAAATAAACCAGAGCGAGAAATACTTTCATTTGATCCGACCTCTGCAGCTTCTCTTTGTCTTTTAAAGCTCCACAATCAGAGTTCTAGTGCATTTTTTTTCTGTTTCCATTTTGTGCATGTTCAGATAAACACTGAAACATTCACTGTCTCTGCAGTGTGCTCTCTCTCTGTGCGTGTGTGTGTGTGTGTGTTATGTTTTCCTCTGCAGGCAGGTGTAGAAGTCAGTGATCTCTGCTGGTACTTATCCACGACAAGCCGAGTCCACACAGGTGTTCTTCCTGCAGTCGTCAACACACAGACGCACACACACTCCTAAGAGGTACACGTCCGTCATCACCTCTTCAGGTGTGAGATTAATGGTGCTGCCACAATGACTCAGCTCTGGTGAATTCAGACAAAAAAAAAAAAAAATGTTGATCCTTCCGAAATTCTTAGACGTATTAGACAGCTGTGAACTCATCAGCTTTAGACTAACAGATGACTTCACCTCTTAAACTCTGACGTACCCACCAGCGGCTCTGTCCTGACAAAAGTGCAATGAGCAACAACTGCTTTCCCGTATTTTAAACATGGTTCTAAAGTACCAAAGCTGGATGTTGGGACTGAGCATGTGCAGATTTTCAAACCTCTACATATTCATAAGTTGTAGAAATCCCAGAATCTGTCTGTAAACTGATCAGTTCTAAAAATAGCACCAAATCTTCACGAGACTCGCTGAAATGATGAGGTCGTCACATACAAATAATCGGCTCATAACATATTGGAGGGGCAAATGTAAAGGTTTGCCCGTAGCTTTGCCCCCGACAGGCCTCCAGAGGGAGGGGGGCTGCCAATCAGAGGGAAGGGGGTTTGTAGAGTAGCGAACCTTAAAGTTACAGCAGCTAAAACGAAATAAGGTTTTCTTAAAAAAAAAAACAGTTAGAGAAAAAAATTGGGATTTTTTTTTAAACTGTAAATCTTGTAAAGATACCACAGGGCACCAGAGAGACAGAATAACAACTAAGAAAACAGAACAATACCCCCTCTTTAATGTTTTTAAAGTGATAAACAGAACAGACAAAACCAGGTTGACAAAGTGGAAATTAAAACTGTTGCATTCATCAAGTTTCTACCCTCAAACTTAAATCATCTCGACCGTTTGACTCATACTGTCACGGGTTCGTTGGAAGGGGAAAAAGGAAAGATGATGGCACAGTCGAAACTCCCGTTTGGTGGGTTTTTATTAACACCAAATATGCACACAGTGAAGGAAAAAACTATTTACAGTGGAAAAACATTCCCAAAAACAAAAGTATTTACAGAAAACACACGGCAATAGGCAGCCACACTGCTCAGGGTCCCAAGACTCTGACCCCAGCATCAACGCACCGCTTCAGAGCATACCCACTCTTCTTATATACCCCCTTAGCCCCTCCCCCGGGCAGACCAATGCTGATTAAGTGGGGTCTCAGCATACCTTGCTCATTAAATGAGCAAAATGAGCAAAAAAAATGAATAATAAACTGTTATACTAACCTGGTGAACAGAGATGCCCAACCTATGGCTCTTCCCTCCTGTCCACCACATAGTAAAATCAAAACAACCTGGAAATTACCCAAATGGTACATTCTATGTCACATGACATTCCAATAGCGCGCCACTTTCCACTATTTACGTATACCCCGGAAGCACCTCGGTTTGGCCCGAGAGGCAGACAGGCAGCCACATCCCTCTGGTGAGTCCGTTTGTGTGTGTGTGTGTGTGTGTGTGTGTGTGTGTGCGTAGCCGCCGAGTGTGCACCCCCGACGGACTACAGGAACCACAGTTCAACAAAGAATGTTGGAACAGTTTGTGTGCGGGACCGCGGGATGGGATTGCGGTCCCGCAACCCAGGAATGCAGCACCACAAGCGCACCCCATGCGCTCCTGCCGTAGTCTCTCTCCTGAGGAGGCAAAAGGGCGTGCAGCGGTGGAGGAAGACGGAGCGGTTTTTACCGCTCCGTCACATTATCCTCCTCCTCCTCGAGGTTGACGACGTGCGGCAACCTGGACAGATAATCAGCCACAACATTGGTTCTGCCAGCTCGATGGCGGATCTGGAACTGGAACGGCTGGAGGGAGAGGTACCAGCGGGTGAGACGACTGTTGTGGTCTTTCATGGAGTTCATCCAGGTTAAAGCTCGGTGGTCAGTCTCCAGGTCAAACTCCCTCCCCAGCAGATAGTACCGCAAGCTCTCCAGGGCCCACTTGATAGCCAGACCCTCCTTCTCCACAGTGGAGTACCTGGTCTCTCGTGGAAGCAGCTTGCGGCTCAGGTACAGCACCGGTTGTTCCTCTCCTGGAGCACCTTGGGCCAGGACAGCCCCCAGTCCCACAGCGGATGCATCTGTTTGGACCAGGAACCTCTGGCTGAAGTCGGGGCTCCTCAGCACAGGTGGCGTGCAGAGGTAGGTCTTCAGTGTCCGGAAGGCAGTCTCACAGTCCTCACTCCAGTTGACGGGATTCCTCTGGTCCTTTGCTGTGAGGGTGGTCAGTGGAGCAGCGATGGTGGCAAACTGTGGGACGAACCTCCTGTACCAGCCGGCAAGGCCAAGGAAGGACCTCACCTCCTTCTTTGTGCGAGGTCGCGGACAACTGCGGATGGCCTCTACCTTGTCCATCTGTGGTCGGACCTCGCCATGCCCCAGCTGATAGCCAAGGTACCTTGCCTCTGCCTTGGCCCACTGGCACTTGGCCGGATTCAGTGTCAGTCCTGCTTGCTGGAGCTGGCTCAGTACTCGTTCCAGGTGCAGCAGGTGCTCCCCCCAGGTGTCGCTGAAGATGACTACATCATCCAGGTAGGCAGCACTGCAGTCCTCACATCCCTGCAGGACACGGTCCATCAGCCTCTGGAAGGTGGCGGGAGCTCCATGGAGACCGAAGGGCATCACCGTGAACTGGAAGAGCCCAGCAGGTGTCCGGAACGCAGTGTAAGGGCGACTGGACACTTCCAGGGGCACCTGCCAGTAGCCTTTGCAGAGGTCGAGGGTGGTGATGAACCTGGCTCGACCAATCTTCTCCAGAAGATCATCTATCCGGGGCATCGGATAGGCGTCGAACTCGGACATCGCGTTGAGCTTCCGGAAGTCGATGCAGATGCGGAGCGAACCATCTTTCTTCACCACGATGACCACTGGACTGCACCACTCGGACTGAGATGGCTCGATCACCCCCAGGCGTTGCATCTCCTCCACTTCCTTCAGGAGCTTCCCCACCAGATGATGAGGCACCCTGTAGGACCGCTGGCGAATTGGCCCCCTCTCCTTCAGACGGATGATGTGTTCGACTAGGACAGTCTTCCCTGGATTGGCGGCGAACAGCTTGGAGACCCGCTGGAACACCTCCCCGAGTTGGCTGGACTGGGGGGCGGAGAGGTGATCGATAGCTGGTTCAGCAGTCTGGTTGAAGTCGGCCATGGATGATTCCTCCTCCCCTTCACTGTCCACCTCTGTCACCAGAAGGGACGCCACAGGAACTGGGACAGGAGTCTCCTTCCACTCCTTCAACAGGTTGACGTGGTACGTCTGCTTCGCCTTCCTCTTTTCTGGCTGATGGATCTCGTAAGTGACAGGACCCATTTTACGGAGGATGGTGTAAGGGCCCTGCCACTTAGCAAGCAGCTTACTGGTGGAGGACGGCAGGAGGAGCAGGACCTTCTGGCCAGGCTGGAACTCTCTGTGACGGGCCTGTTGGTCGTACCAGGCCTTCTGGGACTGCTGGGCTTTTCGGAGATTGCGTTCAGCTTCCTCTCGATACTCTGCCAACCGATCCCGCATCTCAAGCACGAACTGGACCACACTCCGATCGCGGACTGTCGACGAAGAAACCTCCCAACCCTTCCGCAGGAGGTCCAATGGTCCCTGGACGTCCCAGCCATACAGCAGCTCGAACGGGGAGAAACCAGTGGACGCTTGAGGCACTTCCCGGTAGGCGAACAGCAGGAAGGGTAACCACCGGTCCCAGTCCCGCCCAGTGTCGGCCACGAATTTCTGCAACATCCTCTTCAGGGTCTGGTTAAACCGTTCCACTAAGCCGTCCGTCTGGGGATGGTATGGGGTGGTCTTGATCGGCGAGATCCCCAGCTGGCGATGGAAGAGCTGCAGGAGGCGGGAGGTGAAGTTGGTCCCTTGATCCGTCACAATCTCCTCCGGAATACCGACCCTGGAAAACAACTGCACCAGACAACGCAACACAGCAGGGGCAGTTACGGTATGCAAGGGGAATGCCTCGGGGAACCGCGTGGCATAGTCTGAGACTACCAAAATGTACTGGTGCCCTCGACTGCTCTTCACCAGTGGCCCAACAATGTCCATAGCAATACGCCTAAATGGCGTGGAGATCACAGGCATTGGTTGAAGGTAGGCCCGGTCGGAATGACGCACATAACAAGTTTTCTGACAAATGGGACAGGTCTTGCAGTACATTTGCACATCTGCATACATTGAGGGCCAATAGAATCGGGAACTTATGCGCAAAAAAGTTTTGTTGCGACCAAGATGACCTGCCCAGGGCAAGGTGTGGGCCAAGTGCAGGATCATCTGTCGACAGGCCACAGGAACCACAAGGCGCTTTACACCGTCGGCCACTACATACAGAACCCCATTTTCAACAATAAAACACTGTTGGTTGGCCTTTCCCGAGTCCATCCCCGCAACCATTTTGTCAAACAAAGGCTTGAGAGTGACATCCTCCCTTTGCACAGTCCCAATGTCCTCTGGCACCTTCCACCTGCCCTGCAAAGGCCCCTTCTTAGAATCTGGCCCCCTAGAGTTCAAACCTTTTTCAAAGCGCCGCTGGCGGCGAGACTTCCGTGGGCCCTTGGTACCGCCCTCAAATAAACCACTGTCCAAGTTGGAAAAAGGATCCGAGCATGGGTCCCCGATTTGCTCAGCGGTCACCCCAGCTTTAGCCTGGGCCCGGGTGATCACAGGACCCGACACAGCATTCTGACAAACTGTTCTGTCCTGGTCTTTGTCTTCCAGCAGTATATCCAGCAGCACAGGTAGGTCCCACCCCAGGATGGCAGCTACCGGCAACTTCTCCACCACTCCCACAGTCATCAAATAGGGCTGTCCTTCCACCACAACTGTCAGTTCAGCCGTGGGGTAGGAATGCCTGTCCCCATGCACACACATAAGGTCTTCCTGTGTGTTAAAATCGATGCCCCCAGTAGGCACTAAAGCCCTCCGAACCAGGGTTAAAAAACTGCCAGAGTCAACAAGAGCCGTCACCGGCTGTCCATTAATCAGAACATCCTTGAAACGCTGCCGATTCCCTGCAGCAGCTACCACCTCAGCCCGTGGGGTGTAGCAGGCACCAGTAAGTTTAGCTTTCCTGATTGGACACAGGGAAGCTTTGTGCCCTGGCTGCTGGCAGTAAAAACAGATAAGCTCCTTACCGGTGCCTCGCTGACTGGCTGCAGGGCTGGGGTCTCCAGATGGCTGGTAGTTGCCTCGGTTTGCTGGTCGGGGCTGCGACTGGAGCGGTCGGCTGGGACCACCTGCTGCTGGGCCTCCTCTCCGGGCGTTGATGTACTGCAGCGCCAGCCTGGATGCAGCTAGCCCATCTGCAGGTTCATGCTCCTTCACCCAGGTGCGGATGTCGGCTGGAAGGACACGGAGAAGCTGCTCCAAGATGATGTGCTCACCAATCTGCTCTTTCGTGTGCTGCTCCGGACGAATCCAGCGCCGATAGAGTCCCTTCAGGCGGTGATATGTCTCTGTTGGGTTCTCTCCAGGTGGAACCATACCAGACCGGAACTGCTGACGATACGTCTCTGCCGAAATGTCAAACTTGGCCAGGAGCGCTGCCCTCAGGTCAGGGTACAGATGGGCCCTTTCCTCATCCATCGCTGTGTAGGCCTCGAGCGCCTTCCCACTGAGCAACGGCACCAGGCGGCATGCCCACTCAGACTGCGGCCACCCCCATGTCTTAGCGATGCGCTCAAAGCGCAGGAGATAATTCTCAATATCCTCTCCAACCACATATGGAGGGATCTTGGGGTCACGGCATGATCGGATCTCAGGCCTGGAGAGTCCGTCTCCACTACCAACGTCACTCCCGGAATGGTCACTAGGTGAACTGCGGTGCCGACGAGGAGCAGGTGTTGGCAGCTCCAGCCGAGGGCTCATCGATGGTCCTTCAGCCGGTGACCTGGCCTCCGCCGGTGCCGGATTGGGTGCTGTAGACCCAAGGTCATCCATTTGAGCCACCGGCAGCGACGCCCGGAGTCCTCGAAGCTCTGCCAGGAACCCCTCTTCTCTCCTTTGCTGGCCCTCCATAAAATGTCTCATTAAGCCAATTAGCTCACCCATAGGTTGTGCCACTTCCTCATGGGCAGCCAGCTCTTCCTCCTCCTCCGCTTCCCACTTCCTCTGCTGCGAGCGTCTTTTCTTTCGACTGGCCATCCCACTTCTGACACCATATGTCACGGGTTCGTTGGAAGGGGAAAAAGGAAAGATGATGGCACAGTCGAAACTCCCGTTTGGTGGGTTTTTATTAACACCAAATATGCACACAGTGAAGGAAAAAACTATTTACAGTGGAAAAACATTCCCAAAAACAAAAGTATTTACAGAAAACACACGGCAATAGGCAGCCACACTGCTCAGGGTCCCAAGACTCTGACCCCAGCATCAACGCACCGCTTCAGAGCATACCCACTCTTCTTATATACCCCCTTAGCCCCTCCCCCGGGCAGACCAATGCTGATTAAGTGGGGTCTCAGCATACCTTGCTCATTAAATGAGCAAAATGAGCAAAAAAATGAATAATAAACTGTTATACTAACCTGGTGAACAGAGATGCCCAACCTATGGCTCTTCCCTCCTGTCCACCACATAGTAAAATCAAAACAACCTGGAAATTACCCAAATGGTACATTCTATGTCACATGACATTCCAATAGCGCGCCACTTTCCACTATTTACGTATACCCCGGAAGCACCTCGGTTTGGCCCGAGAGGCAGACAGGCAGCCACATCCCTCTGGTGAGTCCGTTTGTGTGTGTGTGTGTGTGTGTGTGTGTGTGTGTGCGTAGCCGCCGAGTGTGCACCCCCGACGGACTACAGGAACCACAGTTCAACAAAGAATGTTGGAACAGTTTGTGTGCGGGACCGCGGGATGGGATTGCGGTCCCGCAACCCAGGAATGCAGCACCACAAGCGCACCCCATGCGCTCCTGCCGTAGTCTCTCTCCTGAGGAGGCAAAAGGGCGTGCAGCGGTGGAGGAAGACGGAGCGGTTTTTACCGCTCCGTCACACATACCTGTAGGTGTCAGCGCATGTTTGCAAATACACAGAGAGAAACCGAACCACTGAAGAACTTGATCCCAAGAAAACAACATTTCAGTGAAACCACCTGTTGAGGAAATGCTCTTTGTACCGATGAACTGGAGCAGAATAAACGCCTGAGCTGGTGGCTTCAACGTCCTTTGTAGGACAGGGAGAGATTTAAGTGAATTTCCTCCGTTCGGTTTGTTCCGTGTGAAAACTTCAGCTTCAGATGAGAGTGTGAGAGAGGAAGCAATTGAGTTAGACGGAATTAAAGCACACATCGTTCACTTTCAGGGGTCAGAGTGGTGGCACCATTTATGAATCACTTATACATACAAACACAGTCACCTACAACAACACTGAATTTAGGAAAGGAGTCAGTCAGCAGTAGTGTGCCCCGCCCCCAGCCTTGTGTTTAGGGCTGCCAAGATTAGTCGTCTAGTCACGATGACGTCGACGATCAAATTCGTCGGCGTCTTATTTAATAATCGACGTCGTCGTTTTAATACTTTTTTAAACTTTATTTTTCCCTCCAAACTGCCGCTGTACTTTCACCTGTCTCGTCTGCCGTTCTGTCCTTGACGCATATGCTCAGAAGTGGTAACCAGGGTAACCCATGATGTCACCGGAAAAGTTATGCTTAACAGTATCATGGCTAGCCGGCAACAGAGCTCGAAAGTTTGGGAGCATTTTTCCAAAATAAAGGAGAAAAGTGTGCAATGCAAAATCTGCAAAGCAAAAATGTCCTTCCATGACAGCACAACGGCGATGCACGAGCATCTGAAAAGACAGCACGCCGTGGCTGATTTATTTTCTGACGAAGAATGACAATCTCGGTAAGCTAATCGGCTAGTTAGCTGCTAACATTAACGTCAACAGGGAGCTACCTACTTAATAGCGATGTCATGTTTGAATAGAAAATTGGTACATTAAAAAAATGTCAGAAATGCTGCTACAAGCTGCAAAGTTCATTAAAAGCTGAATGAACTATGATATTAACTGTCTTCATTTTTAGTTAGCACATAACTTAAACACTTGAAGCTGGAAGCTAATGATGTTAGCTGTATGCTGGTGCAATAAGATGCAATTTATGTATGATCCGAATAGTCGACTAATCACAAAAAATAATCAGTGACTAGTCGATTATCAAAATAATCTTATGTGGCAGCACTACTTGTGTTGATATTAAAGAGGGAACATTTACAGCTTTAAAAAAATCGAATGATGTCTGAAATGATTTCTTTTAGCTGCTGTCTCTTTAAGGCTCCCCATTCCGAAAACCCCCTTCCCTCTGATTGGCCAGCCCTCTGGAATGTACAGATGTTGACACCCCAGCCCCTAGGCAAGTCTGGTGGAGATCTGGTGCTAGTTTTGATCAGTTTACAGACAGATTCAAGGATTTCTACAACATGTAAATATGAAGAGGTTTAAAAATCTGCTCATGTTTAGTCTGAACATCCAGCTTTGGTATTTTATATCCATGTTTAAAATATGAAAAAGCAGAGTACCCTCTCTTTAAAAAACAATACTCCCTACCCTCCTCTTTAAGATTTGAAGGCAACAGCCGATGTTTTTGAAACACTTTATTCCTCGCCCCGTTTTATCCCACGTAGTGTGTAATTTGTGGTTAGTGGATAGGGACTGAAGACGGTGGTTAGACGGGTATTTGACATGGAATCTGTGCGTCGACTTCTGCTCGACAACATGTTCAGAAACTGATGATAACAGGGTTGAAAGTATGTGCACCGGTCGGGGGATCTTTCATCTGCGATATGTCAGCTAACACTTTTGTGGAGGGAAAACAGCAGGAGGATGTGGAGGTTTGTGATGTGGTCAGACTGTGTGTTGTTTTGTTAAATAAATAATGTTTTAAGATTGATTCAGCCAGTTTCAAAACCTGAACACAGCGTGTGACTTCATGCAAACAAACAGCCCACATTTTCACCCCGCTTTGACCTGGATGTCTCACTAATGGATCTACCTCCTGAAAAGTCCCTGCTCCAGGAACTTTAAGGGGGCGGGGCCTGTACTGCTGAACATTTCTGATAAGTATTTAATGATGATCTAAAGCTGTTTGCGAAGGACGCATCACGCTCAAAGTCCTCAAACGTGGTTTAAAGGTTTTTGAACCCGCTTTGCCGTTAGCTCTTAAATTTCCAGAAACTTTCTGTGGGAAGTTAAGTGAAGAAATTTTTCATATTCTGAATTGCTTTAATCAAAATTGATTTGACTTTATGTCGTCCTCAGGTGGTGCCTTTAATGATCTTGTGCTGTGGGCGTCATGCACAGTGCATGATGGGGATGTGGCCTCAATAGACCGGCCGCCACCAGCAAAATGGTCGAGGATAATGGTGCACATACATTGAAACTCGGAAAAGGGAAGTGAGAATGACGTCTGAGCTGATCTTGCGCTTGCCCCGTCTGAATATAAGCAATTTCTGGACAAATATGCAGCCTACAAACACGGTGGATGAAGAGGAAACACAAAAGCGGAGATGGTAGTCTATTTTTTCTTTTGACGTGTTGAATTGTTTTTCTAAAACTACCGATTGCATAAAGTACAAACTAATCTAATCAAATCTAAAAAAAAATACCCAGAGGTCATCCAGAGTTTCACCGTACACTCCTTTTATCCCTTCTCTCTATAAACAGTCACTGAGAAAAACATGAAAACAGCATGTCTGACAGCGCCGATCTACCAGGCTATTGTTTTTAGCCATTGTTAGCCGTTGTTAGACGTTGTTAGCTGTTGTTAGCCGTTGTTAGCATGCCCTGTGTGAGTGAGACAAAAAAATAGTCAGACGTGTTACAATAAACAGAATATAACCAGAGCTCACTTACTGTTTACACTGTTGGCAGCCATCTTTGATTGCAAACTTGGGGTTGGTGAGGATCCCCCGAGTTCCCGGTAGGAAATTTCAACCTTGTGGATCACATCAGTCCAGTTCTGAGGTCTTTACACTGGCTCCCTGTCTGCCAGAGGATAGATTTTAAAATACTTCTGCTGGTTCATAAAGCATTAAGTGGTTTAGGGCCAAAATATATCAGTGATCTTCTGATCCAGTACGAACCATCAAGACCACTCAGGTCACCTGGATCAGGTCTACTTTCAGTCCCAAGAGTTAGAAGCAAAGATGTAGAAGCAGCGTTCAGCTTCTATGCTCCAAATATCTGGAACAGACTTCCAGAAAATATCAGGTCTGCTGAAAATCTCAGCTCCTTTAAATCCAGGTTGAAGACTCACTTTTTTACAGCTGCTTTTAATTAAACACATCATTTTAATATCAATTTTCTTGCACACCTCTGCATTCTGCACTCTGACTTTTACCCTTCTTTTTTGCCATTTTACTTTCTTTTATTTTTATTTTATTTTTATTTTAAAATTATTATTATTATTTTTTGCTCTTTTAATTAATTTTTAAATTGTTTCTTTTAATATGTTTTGCCGCTATGTAAAGCACTTTGAATTGCCTTGTTGCTGAAATGTGCTATATAAATAAACTTGCCTTGCCTTTTGGTGGCATTTTATTTGAAATCTAGCCAAAAATAAAGCTAAAAAAAAATATGCTTTATATTTAAGTTCCTCATTTTAAATTTGCTGTTTACTCCTCTAAATACTCATGGAAAGTTCCTGACTTTGAAAATACTTTGAATTTTGTAACCATACTGCCCCCTACTGGTCGGGTGATGTAGTGCAATTACTTTTATTTTTTCTCTACACCTCACTGGCCTGATTTACATAATGCAGCGCAGACTACAATCGGCCACAGGTACCATTTAGTTTCATGAAGAGTAGTTCCAAGAACTAATAAAGCAAATGGCCTGATTTTATTATATGAAAAAAGGACCAATGATGTGGAGATGCATTATGAGGGCAGTCTGCTGCTTTTGGACTGAAAACAAGCTGAAGCATTTTATTGGAGACCAGGACGGGGATGAAAACTGTCCATAGTCACACCTGAATCAAGCTCCACGATCAAGTAAGCATTATTTATAAATTCTTACCAAAAATGGGTTATAAATCACATCACAGAACAGACATGGATGTGAGCTGAAACAAACTCGCACCTCGAGGGGCCGCAGCCCTCAGGACCCTCCTAAACACACAGCAGACCCTGAATTTATTAAGGCCGCAGCTGTATTTTTATTATCCCCCTTCACAGGTAGTCTAACAGCATTCAGCCTCTGGGGCACACACACACACACACACACACACACACACACACACACACACACACACACACACAGGGTGGAAGTAATTAAAGCAAGTGGAGCTAAATTGAAGTATATTGAACTCATCTCTCACACGCTCCCGCTCTGTCGATAGATCACTCGCCAAGTGCTATCGACCACTGCAAAGACCTCTGCAAAGCGCTCCTCTCTGCAGTGCTCGCATGTGTGTGTGTGTGTGTGTGTGTGTGTGTCTATGTTTGTAGTTGTGTGTGATGTGAGTTTGTGAATGAGAGAAAGGAAGACGGAGGAACCCTCTTCTCCTCGTTGCGACATGTTCTCCTCCCTGTGTCCTCCTCCATGTCTCCTCTGAGCCCTTCTCTCTTCATCCATCTGGAGGTAGGAGTAATGATTTTAACTAAATGAGACTCTTGCACGTCCTCGTCCCACTAGATGAGCAAATCAATAGAACAGCGTTTGTGTGTGTGATCTCAATGGGGGTGTGTGTGGTGAGGGGGGGGTGCTTGTATGTGTGTGTTCCTGTTTATTCCACACAGACTGTACAGTCATCACAAATACCCCACTGACTCTGCAGCGCGCCCGGGACAAAGCCCGGCTGATGAGGAGTGACAAGAAAAAAAATGAGAGCAGAGGTTTTCCAGAAACGCCCGGGGAGTAGAGAGTTATGGATTTTTACTGAATAATCGGTTGGAATTCTGCACAAGGTCCCGACATGACAAATGTGTGTCAATCGCAGCGCCGATGGTGAGGGAGAAGAATGCCTCTGCTGGTGGCTCGAAAAGCCCTTCCCCTCTGCTTGATGTGAATTCAATTGGAGTCAAATTGATCGTGTCCTATTTGGGATCAATCCTAAGTGGGTTTGCATTTTGACTCGGTTCCTCCTCTGTTCCCACAACCTGACTCTGACATTATTCAGCTTGATGTCATTTTGTTTGTTTGAGATGCATTTATGGAAACATCTGAATGAAGACACAATGTGGAAGGGATTTCTGGATTGGACTGATTCACCGAAAAAAAGAGATGACAACTAGACGCCACCTGCAGGCAGAGAAGGGTGACTGAAGGTGCTTTTCAACTGCAGGAACTGGGGCCTAAATTTAGTTCTGGGTTAAATGATTCACCCTTTCAATGGGGGCAATACTTCCTGGAGTTCTGGAACTTAAAGAGGCGGGGCCTGCTAGCAAAACATTTCTTATTGGTTGAGCAATTGCAGTGTTTTTATTTCAATCAATCAATCAATCACTCTTTATTTATATAGCGCCAATTCATAACAAACGTTATCTCAAGACGCTTTCCAAGCGTTAACAGGTCTTGACCTGTAAATGGTAATTTCCCGCTCCCTCCATCCACAATAAACTCGCACACAGCTGTTACTGACTTGGTTTAATGACTCTCTTGAGGTCCTTTTCAAAGAGAACTTTTAGTTCCTGGTGAAACATTCCCAGGAACTACATGGATCCTATATCTCATTGTTTGTCATTCCCACCACGGGCCAAAGACCTGCTAGGATATGCAAATCAGGACAGTGACGTATGGAGAAAAGAAAAAACAAGTAACTGCAAAACACCACCACACCACCAGAGGGCAGTAAGACAAGGCTATTCAGCAAACCTCAGCACAGAAGAAGGAGACAAGCCAGGAGACTTTGCAGGATAAATCCTGGAACTAAATGATACCTCTGCATTTCCACCAAGACCTAAAGTCCTGTGAAGATTATACCAATCAGGCCAGTGATGTGTAATAAAAAATAAAAGTTATTGCACTACACCACCAGACCAGTAGAGGGCAGTGAGACAACAACAAAGGTTTGAATTTAAGCTTGAAGACGTCAGAGATCAACCGGTTTAAAAAGTGACCCTGTTGATTGAGGGCTTTGGGCTTTAGATCATCGTTAGACACTTATCTGATGAGTAGATTGTGACATGTATCTTCTTCTGTGTTTGAACACCTGTTGTAAACAGAACCGACATGTTCAGCTGAAGGTCACCAGTTTACAGGGTCGCTCTTTAAACTGGAACACCGGGAGCTGACAGAGACACATTCACACTATCAGACTCAAAGAAGACCATTGATTAGGAGGTACTAAACCAAGTCCATCAGAATCAGAATCAGAATCAGAAATACTTTATTAATCCCAGAGGGAAATTCAGTGTGACCGTTGCTCTTACATAGTACAGGAGTAGGGAAATAGAATAAGTGATAAGATAAACAATAAGATAAGCAATAAAATGAAATACAAATAAGTGGTAAGTACCAGGAGCGATCAATAAGTAATAAGTAAGTACTAACAAGATAAATGAGATAGAAGAAACTATTTACATTGTGGGTAAGGCAGTGTATAATATTGTAGAACAGGTATTGCACTTCTGATCTGTGTTAAACCGATACTGCACTTAATGAACAGTAATAACAGATATTGCACATAAAATAACAGATATTGCACATAATAATGGATATTGCACATCAGAGTTGGGTGTCATCTTATTGTGGATGCATGAAAGAAAGGGGGAGATAAAAACACTAATCTGCAACGTTTAACTTGCAGGCCTCACCCACAAAGTTCCTGGACATCCAGAACATACTACCATTTCAAGGGGTAGATAACTTATGCCGGATCTAAATTTAGAACCTACTTCCTTTGGTTGAAAATAGGCTAGTTTCTGAAAAGTTCCTGGCTACTCTGGAGGAACTCCATGGTTCTTGTGGCTCATTGTTGTTTGCATCTCCACTGAGACCTAAAGTCCCCATTAGATTATAAAAATCAGGCCAGTGTGCACTGCACCAACAGACCAGTAGAGGGCAGTAAGAAAGCGACAAAGGCCATTCAACAACGATGACACAATAGAAGGTAAGAACAGATCGGCGTCGTTGTGTAGCGCCGCTGTTAGCCTGCTAGCATGGAGGATATTCAGCCTGTTGGAGATCAACCGGTGTTTTGGCTTGAAGAGCGACTCTGTTTGTTGGAGACCTTCAGCGGGAAACGTCCCTCTGAAATGTCTTTCGATGCTCATTAAATATCTCATGAGGATATTTCGAGATATGAATTAAAACTGAACCAGGACACCACCCAGATATCAAGTTAACCTTATGAGCGATCAAACCTCAGAGAACCGGGTACACAGACACACACACACACCGACACACGTCCATGCACGCCGTGTGAAGCCTTCTGTTGAGTTTTGAGCGTCTATCAAAGCCTGGTGGTTTCCTCCTGTTCGTCTGACAGCTCTTAAGCCTCACACATGAAAGACTGACAGGGAAGTTTTATTACACCTTTTCTAAAAGCAAGTGTGTGAGAGATTGTGTGTGTAAAAGTGTGTGTGTGTGTGTGTGTGTTCTCAGCTGGGAAAGGTGTAGACAGCGGCTGGGCTGAAAAGTTTGCCAGGTTTTGAGAACAAAACATGACTGCACAACAACACGGCCTTCCTCGCTGCTTTTATCTCCGTCTGTTTAATGAAACATGTAGCTGTCAGCGCAAACAAGAAGGATTAATCCTTGCACACACACACACACACACACACACACTGACACACACACACACACAGGGTGAAGCAGGTCTGGATGTTTGAAGGTTTCCAAAGCATTGCTGATGCAAAAAGTAAAGATTGTGATATTTGCAAACCCTTCCTCTGACCAGCGTGTGGTCTCCAGGGGTGATCTGGACTGGATGTGGTCTCTGTGATGTCACAGATTCACTTCTTGCAGGTTTTTGCACTCCTGTATCGGCTTCGTCACCGCTGATCTGCCTCTGAGTGAAGACACAGAGAAGCAGAGTGACGTGTTCAGCCGCGATGACAGTAACCATACCTGAAGCCTGACGACGTGCAGAGGTGACAGGCAGCGTTTGGGAAAGCATTGGTGTTTCTGAGTGTTAACGTGTGTGTGTGAGTGTGTGTGTGTGTGTGGCTGCAGAGGTGAGGAATGCTCCTCGTCTTGCAGCTGGACTTATTGAATGAAAACAGGCAGTAACCACAGCAACAGAGAAGCTACACGTGTGTTGTTATCTGAAGATCAGGACGTGGGTGATCAGGGAGTTTCCTGTCCTGCAGTCGGTGGATCATATTCCTGCTCAGCTCTCAGAAACATTTGCTGTGAAAGAAAGCAGTGTTTATTAATTGTCACCTCTGAATCATTCACCTCGACTTTATATTTATGAGGACAAACATTTCCTGAAGGACGGTAACCTCCAGACGACCCTGACAACTCTTCTGATCTTCACTTTCGCCTTAAAAACAGAAACTTACCAATGAATGCTAAATACATTCACTGACTTAAAATATGGAGACTTTGGAGAAGTGATAAAAAAAAACTGCAGTTCTTCAAGTGTCCACTAGAGGCTGACTGCAGGAGCACCAGAAACCACATACACACCCATTCAAAAAGGTCGAAATTAAACTTTGTTTACTGGTTGTTACATGTAGTCATATAATGATACGAGTTACAACAATCAAAAAAAATTTGATGAAAGAAAATAACTCAAATCACCACCTATGAAAAAAAAAATGACAATGACACATGACATTAAATTATGCTCTAGTGATGGTAAATTTGATTCTTTTTACCGAATCGAGTTTAAATAAGTCACTCACCAAAGTGAATCGTTTTGGGGGGTTTTTGAGTCACTGAGTCAGTTACCCAGAGAGTGAATAGAAATGTACATGTGGCACAATCTTAACACCTTTTAACACCTCCTCATCCCGCCTCGGGTCTTCGTTGGCAGCATTTGCAGATGTCGTTGTTCAAAGTCTAGTTTATTGTCCAAGTTGAGTCTGAGACATTTGAAGCAGATAAACTTAATCTAAAGGTGGTTACATTTGAATAAACTACACTTGTTTTTTTTTTGATCTTGCAGAAAACTTCTACTGCCAGATAAAAGTTTGATGAAAGAAAAATGTTTCTTGACACCACCAGTGAAGAAAAAAAAAATACACACATCGCTCATCAGATGTAATTATTAGGGGTGTGAATCACCACTTTCATCATGACACGATATCAGTTCTCAGAACAACAATTCGAAGTTTTTGACCTATACTGTAGCCAGTCACCAGGGGGAGCAGTTTTTGACCTATACTGCAGCCAGACACCAGGGGGAGCAGTTTCTGACCTATACTACAGCCGGACACCAGGGGGAGCAGTTTCTGACCTATACTGCAGCCAGTCACCAGGGGGAGTAGTTTCTGACCTATACTGCAGCCAGTCACCAGGGGGAGCAGTTTTTGACCTATACTGCAGCCAGACACCAGGGGGAGCAGTTTCTGACCTATACTACAGCCGGACACCAGGGGGAGCAGTTTCTGACCTATACTACAGCCGGACACCAGGAGGAGCAGTTTTTGACCTATACTGCAGCCAGTCACCAGGAGGAGCAGTTTTTGACCTATACTACAGCCAGACACCAGGGGGAGCAGTTTCTGACCTATACTGCAGCCAGTCACCAGGAGGAGCAGTTTTTGACCTATACTACAGCCAGACACCAGGGGGAGCAGTTTCTGACCTATACTGCAGCCAGTCACCAGGGGGAGCAGTTTCTAACCTATACTGCAGCCAGTCACCAGGGGGAGCAGTTTTTGACCTATACTACAGCCAGACACCAGGGGGAGCAGTTTCTAACCTATACTGCAGTCAGTCACCAGGAGGAGCAGTTTTTGACCTATACTACAGCCAGACACCAGGGGGAGCAGTTTCTGACCTATACTGCAGCCAGTCACCAGGGGGAGCAGTTTTTGACCTATACTGCAGCCAGTCACCAGGGGGAGCAGTTTTTGACCTATACTGCAGCCAGTCACCAGGGGGAGCAGTTTTTGTGGCGACCTCACTTCGAGTTGAGTAAGATGATGTCCATCTTTTTTACAGCTACGGCTTTAACTAAGCTTGTGGAGGGACTTTCAAAATAAAAGCATAAGGTAAAAAAAAGGCGATGGATATTAATGTTTAAACTTTCACACAAATTAACTGAAAAATTGCTCAAACAATCAATAGATCGATCCAGATAGATGAATCGTTACACCCCTAGTTATTGAGTTGTTGTTGTTGTTTTCATTGAAATCCTGTGCTGGTTTAGTGGTCCTCTTAAGGTGAGCAAAGATTTGTCTCTTTCTCACATCTTTATCTCTTTTGACAGATTTCAAATTAACAGTTTTTTTTTTTGTTGTTGTTGTTTTTTGTCTTGATGTTTCATGCGTCACTCGAACAGCAAACTCTTGTTTTAAAATATGAAGCTGCAGTTCCTTTAGTGTCCACTTGAGGCTTGCTGCAGAAACCAGAAACCACATACACACCAATTCAAAAAAGCAAATCTTCAAAACCTGTTTACAGCCTGATTAAAAAAAAAAGTCTAGGCCTGATAAACAAATAAGGTTTAGTTATTAATTAAATAAATCAAACGTGCAAGTTTGAAATCTAAGCAAGTGTTCAAGTCTATTTTTAGGACAAAATGTCGTATTAGGCTTAAGTTGAGCCATATTCAACTGACAAGTCCAGACAGAGATATGTTTTTTTTTAGATATTAAAAGACAAAAATTACGCCTGAATTTCTTTAGAGTGCAAGAAAATAAATCTACCGATGGGGTTTCGAAAAATGTCCTCGTCAAATTTCTTGAAATAAAAGTAACATCTTAATTCAAGAAACTTAACAAGTAAATGTTTCTACCTTATCAGCAATTTTTTTCAGGCGTCATTTTTGTCTCTTCTGGACTTGTCTGCTGAATGTGGCTCATATTAAGTCTCACGTTTTTCCTAAAATGAGTCAAAAACTCTTGCTTAGGTTTGAGTTTTTGCAGTGTAGCTGTTAGTGAAGAAGCCAAAGGTCCTTCTCTTTACTTTATCCAACCTCCAACTTTAGTTGTTAAAAATTTAAGATGTCTTTTAGTAAAAGGACACAAAAATGTGAGGATGTTCACTTTCCTGAAAACATAAGAATCCAGCATACGATGTAAAACCATAAACCTGACATGGGTCTGAGTCCGTCTCCCAGAGAGGCTGAATCCAGCTGATCCTGCCCAGCTGTGGTGCATCAGGTCCGAACATGTCAGGACAAGTTCACCACCCTGAACCTCCACAGAACCGGTGATTTATCTGTGTGTGACTTTCGTGTGCTTTAATCACTGACAAGAAACACAGACATGCAGACACATGCACAGGCACCGTGACAGGTGTGTGTGTGTGTGTGTGTGTGTGTGTGTATGTGTGTGTGCAGAAGTGTCCAGTAGTCCTGTGTGTTAGCAGGCTTTTCAAAGCGTGCGTATGTGTGTGTTTACATCCAGGAGTGTGTATACCATGAATGTGTTCCCATGTTGATGCATGGAGTCAGGTGGGCTGGGACATCCAGGGTCCCCTTTGAAGGTGTGTTCATACACACACACACACACACACACGCACTGACCAGCTGTTTTCCCTTGCACTACTCTTTGATGTTGCAGTTTTTCCATCCTACCTACCGTTCCTGTACACATGCATACAGAAACCCGCTCCATGACTCTTTGCATCGTCTAACGTCACGTTATCTCGCATAAGTTCACACGTTTGTGACTGTTTTCTGTCCACGCAGCCTCTCTAATCCCTCACTGATAAAGAAACCTTTGCTACCTGATCAATAAAGAAAGAAGAAGAAGCTTTCAGGAACTAAACGATAGTCACACGTCCACGATGTCATGGTTCTCTACAGGTGACAGCAGAGGTAGCAGTGTTGGCGTTAAATGACGGCACTTTACCGTCTAAATTCGACGGCAAATATGAGATCTGCAGAGGAGCCGGGCGTGCATGTCAAACATTCGTTCGAGCAAATTACTTCTGTGAGAGCTTTTGACAAAATATCTCTGTCCAGGTGAGCAGTACGATGGAGCCTGAAGAATCTGAGGGACCACACAACCACTGTCGTTGCTCTTCTGACCACAAGACTTTCACCTGCTCGCTTGTGAGTGGATTTTCTTGCTCAGGAACAGATTTTCTTTTTGGCGGTTAGCGGGCAGACCCAGTTGTCATCGTATCCCTAAATGTAATTGGTTTCAGTCCTCGTCTTTTATGATTGGCTGTTACCTCACGGAAGTTATTTTATTTAACTAGTTTCTAATGCAAACTTTGATCAGCCATTTTCCATAACGACTCTTCCGCTTTGATATGCGTCTTCTTCAGTTGCAACAACCAAACATAAAAGACGAGGACCGTAACCAATTACATTTAGGGATACAATGACGACTGGGCCTCTTCTGGCCCTGTGCCAGAGACGTAGGTTTAATACAAAAAAAAAAAACTTACTCGTAGCAAAACAGGTGCGAGCAGCTATTGGTGGCACGCGCCAGAGACGGGCTGTGTGAACGCAAGATTGTCTAGAGTAGCTAAGTAGAGCCAGAACGAAATGGGATTCTGGGGGCCGATGCTGATAATGGGGGCTTAAAAAAAAGTGATATCTGATAAATGGACTGATATATAAAATAAGAACATTAATATGCACAGGATATAAACTGTACATGAACACAAATTCTTATAATCCCAAAAATATGATTGAAGACAAAGAAGCAGAACACGACTAAATGAAAATAAGGAACTTTAATTATTAGTAACACTGTCAACATAGTTTTATATTAGAAATGCAAGACATGGGAATTAACAGCTGCCTAAATCTACAGATTTCTCAAAGATAATTTACACAACGTATAAATTCTCTGGATCCCAAACCCGCCGGAGAATCCAAAAAAACCCACTTAATTTTAAATGACTGGAGACAGAGCGACAGAATCTCCACGCAGCAAAAAAAGTCAATAGATTGATTACATATTGACTGATGATGATTAATCGGTGATACAAGATAATCGGCCCGATTATATCGGCCCGATTATATCGGCCCGATTATATCGGCCCGATTATATCGGCCCGATTATATCGGCCCGATTATATCGGCCCGATTATATCGGGTCCCATTCTTTACAGCTAAGTATGGCATGGTGCAGTACCCCTCTGCTTCTAGACTGCAAATATGATCCCACCCTGGTTTATTTGTAGTTACAGTTTTTTTTTGTTTTTGTTTTTTTTTTGATAACGTTTTGCCCCTCCTGTACTGCAGTCTATACTCCTAAATGTTTCAGCAACTTCTCGTAACTTCAGAATTAGAATCAGGTTTTATTGCCAAATACATTTACACACACAAGGAATTTAAACTATAACATGTAATGTGAGACAAGCTAAAAAATAAATATATATATACAGAACTAGAAGCTATACGGTATGTGAAATAGATTAAATGTATATAGTTAAGATATAAAATATAAAGATATGTATAAAAAAGAAGATTGAAAAACAAAAATGTAGAAAGGTGAAATGTGGAGCTGTGCAATTTAAAGTCCAGTGAGCGTTAATGTGACGCACTAAAGGACAGCCAATGGCTACGTTTCTTACTGAGGAGATGGCGAGGGCCGTGGCGTCACGTGCAAAAAGGTCTTTACTGTTCTGATAAGGTGACGGCCCTGACCTCAAGACTTTATTCTTTCAGAGGTTGTTTCTCCCCAACACTGGCAACAAGGAGAGATAAACACACACACACACACACACACACACACACACACACACACACACACACACAGAGGGTGTGGGTATGTCAGTTAGGTATGGTAATTATTGTTTGGCTCCAGCTCCCTTCAGTGAAACGTAAAGAGCAGAAATCAACACGCCTTCTTTCATACGTGTCACCGCTGTTGATGCTCCTGGGACATCCTGGCGCTAACAAGGATCGGTTTCACTCTTCCTCGCACAAACAAAAATACAAGAGTGACGATCCTGTTGGAAAGGTTCTGCAGAGGAGGCGACCGTGTTGATGACCGCTCCGTTTTTAACCCCGAGTTGTAATCTCCTCCTAACCCTCGGAGCCATTAAGAGCGTCTAGTGTTACCCGTCCTGTCTGTGGCCTCCAGGAGCCCCAGAGCTGCAGCCTTTGTCCGGGCCCCTGCCAGCAGGTGAATAGGATGCCCAAGCAAGGGGCCTCTCGGCCTGATACACCTGATACCTGACTTACACCCCCCAAAAAGTCCCCCCTGGACCCCTAAACCTCCTGACTCCCCTCCTCCTCTCTCTCTCTCTCACACACACACACACACACACAGATGAAGGATGTTATTGTTGATGGTATTGGCAGCTCGGCCTCCCACTGAGTGTGTGTTATATGTTGGTCCTTATTGTCACAGTCCATGTGGGCTCTGCCCCGCCGTCTGAGCCTCATATCTGTGTGAACTCTGGGCTCACCTTTGAAGTTCTCCACCTTACATTTCTCTCCTCCCCCCCGTCTCTCCCCCCCGTCTCTCCTCTCATGCTTTGATTCTCTTTCTTGTTGCAGGGAGTTGGCTGCTGATCCTCAGATAATGACGCTCAGTCTCCTCTGAGCTGCAGGTTTTCTGCAAAATCTGGACCCAGGGTACAGGTGCAGAGCAGACTGAGGACTCTGAGACATGTTGTCATGTTTTCGCATGTGCATTCAGACATGTTCATACGGTACATGGTACCAAGCAGCATTGGGCTCAGGGGGGATGCTCTTTATTTCTCTCAGGAGTCTTCTTTCAGAAAGCAGGTGAAACACGGCTGCAGAGGCTACGATAGAGCCAAACCTGCACTGCAAAAAACTGAACTCCAGTCAAGTTTTTATGTCTCATTCTGACTAATATTTGATTTATTAGATTTAAAATGAGCCACATTCAAGTTTCCTAAAAACAACAAACAACAACAAAAAAAAAAAAAAAACGAGCACATTTTTCAGTGTTTGCTCTTTAGGCATCATTTTTGACCTGTGATATATTTTTATATATAAAAGAATTTTTTCTGGGCTTGTCAGGTGAATGTGACCCATATTAAGTCCAAAAAGACCATTTTTACCAGAGAGAGATAAAAAAAAAGATACAAAGCAAAAGGGAAAAGCAAGAAAAGAATAAAAAAAGAAGGAAAGTGAAAAAGATTTAAAAAAAAAAAAAAAAAAAAACAATGAAAAAAAATAGATTATGAATGAGGAAAATTAGAATAAAAATGTGGCTCATATTAAGTTTAATAACCCAGAAAAAAAATCTGCAAAATGCAGAAAAAAGAGAAAACAGAGGGAAAATAATTGAATAGAGAAAAGCAGAAAATAGATGAAGAGAAATGAGGGAATGTAGAAAAAAAGGAGAAAAAAAAAGAGAAACTAGTTCCAAACTGTTGAGGCTTAAAGTCTGAATTTAAAACATTTCTCCTTCATGTCTTCGTCCTGAAGGGTTATTTAACAGTTGGTTTGTGGTCTGTGTGAGCTGCTTCCTCCTCTGACGTCTGCTGCTTTCTCTTTTACTGCGTCCCACCAACGTGCTGAAAGTGCTCGCTGGCTTTGAAGACACACAGGTGGATTAAAAACAGGCTCCGGAGAGTTTGTCTGGGCCGGGCTTCGGGACAATACAGGAAACAGTTTCATGGCTTTTTACTGCATTCACAAACAGTCGTAACCATCACAGGATTTACCCATCATGCATCAGGACTGGGTAGGATACATACCCTCTTCTCAGGGTCAGATGGTCTCAGTTTGGACTGCACACTTTGAGGTTTAATGCTTCTGATTATAGTTCTGAATGATTCATTCGTTCATTCATTCATTCATTCATTCGTTCAGACCTTTCTTTGTTCACTAAGTGATTATAGAATTTCCTCTTTTTTATGATTTAATTTAAAAAGAGAAAAAGGAAAAAATAGAGAAAAGTAGAAAAAAGAGCAAAGTATGAAAAGAGAAAAAGGGATGAAAAGGAAGAGATAAAAAATAACTAAAAGAAGAAATAACAAGGAGGAAGAAAATAAAAGAACAAAAAAGTAAAAAAATAAAAATAAAAAACGAAAAAAGGGAAAACAGAGGAGGGCCAAAAATGAGAAAGTATATTTAGAAAGTAAAGATGAAAAAGGATAAAAAAAAAATCAGAAAGGGTCAGATAAAACAAAAAAAAGAAAAATATGGAAACAGAGAAAAGAAAAATGGAGAGAAGGAAAAGAGAGAAAAAGATGAAAAGGATGAAGAAATAAAGGTGGACAAAAAGGAGACACAGGTAGAAATAGGAAAAAAGATGGAAAGAGAAAAAATGAGAAAAGAGAGAAAAGTAAACAAAAAGCATAAAAAGTTTAAAAAAGAGTCAAAAGAAGATATAAAGAGGTAAAAAGGAAAAGGTTCAAAGAGATCAAGTAGAGAAAAAGACCAATTAAAAAGAAAAAATAGAGAAAAGTAAAAGAGAACAAGAAGAAGAAAAAGGAAATCAAAAAGAAAGAAAATGAAAAGAAAAGGAAGGAAAAATGAAAGAAGAAGAAAAAATGGAGGAAAAAAAAGAGACAAAAGAAAAAACAAGAGAAAGAAAGAGTGAGGAGAGAAACACTGAGGAAATGCACAAATAAAAAATTCCAGCTGCCTACTTGGTTCTAAATTTTCTCAATAAGGTGGAGCGAAAAACTTGTTTCGAACAAACAAAACATAAAAAGAAAAAACACAGACACACGTGTGTGTGTGTGTGTGTGTGTGTGTGTGTGTGTGTGTGTGTGTGTGTGTGTGTGTGTGTGTGTGTGTGTGTGGAAACCTGCAGGTGATTCAAACGTCTGAGGAATGATGAACGACTCATTTCGATCTGTCAGCTGTTGAATCCTCCGTCCTGTTTGTACCAACGGAATGACCAGAGCTTTGTCAGCAGAAACAAACGATCCATCAACACACACACACACACACACACACACACACACACACACACACACACACTTCTTTCCAGCCTGGTCAGTGGTGATTATGATGGATTGGACCTGAGCAGTTTCTTGTCTGGGTTATTGATAGGCAGGTATCGGAGGTGGAGCATGAAATATTAATGCAGTGGAGCTCAGAGGATGAGAAGGAGAAAAAGAAAGAGAGAGAGAAGGAGAAACAGAGGGAGAAACAGAAAGACAGAGAGAGGAATAAAAACACGTCAGCATCAGAGAGATGAGAGCGTCCACATACGTGTGTCTGAGAATGTGAACTATGCCTGATATCAGTGTCACGTTAGTTTTTCTCTGGATGGAAATTCCCTCCATCTTTGACACGTCTCATGAGCACAAACACACTCCAGCCTCTCTCTCTCTCTCTCTCTCTCTCTCTCTCTCTCTCTCTCTCTCTCTGCCACTCGTACCCACATCCTGTTGTGGTTCTTTCTCTCTCCTCTGCTTTGATATCTGAGAGCAGCCGACCTACGTGGACGGACAAAGCGCACCTTTGTTTCTGCCACCCTGCACGAGTGTTTGTCATCTTTATTTGCACCCTTTTTTTTTTTTTCCTTGTGTGTTTTTTTCATGCACATGCGAGTTCTCCTGACGATAGTGACAGCACATCAGAGACAGAGTAATCCTACGCCGAGGGTTTGTCCTCTCAGGATCGCACTTTGAACAGGGCTGCGACACCTCTCCAGTGTGGGATGCAGAGAGGATACATTATGCACAAGCTTGTGTGTGTGTCTCTGTGTGTCTCTGTGTGTGTGTGTATTGACGCAGCACTGCAGAGCAATCTATACTAATGATTTCCCATAGACACCTCAAGTTGATCTGGGAACCGGGGAGGACGGAGGGCGAGAGAGTCAAGAGAGACGGAGGGAAAACGCTGCAGCGTGAAGGACGGAGGAGAGGAGGGAAGGCGTGTGTGTGTGTGTGTGTGCAGGGTGTTTCCAGTTTATAAGAGGTTTACAACGAACTGATGAAAAGTGTAAGTAATGCCTCATGTAAGAAGGTCCCTGGTTCAATTCCCAAGGTTTGGCAGAGGCCTCCCTGTGTGGAGTTTGCATGTTCTCCTGGTGCATGTGTGGGTTCTCATCAGCTGCCTGCTCATCAGGTTTGCTGGTCAGTCTAAGGCTGTTTTCACACCTGGAGGTCTGGACCTTAGTCTGGTATACATGTTGTTCGGTCTGTTATGGTTTCACTCTGTCACTATTGCAAACGGACTTACAGAACTTACACGACGAACCTACGTGATGCCGTCATCAACTGCGTACTTTTCGTGTCTCCGTAGTTTACAGTGATTGGTCATTTCGCCGGCGGCCGTCTGATGTCAACATGTTGCGCGGGAATTAATTTAGTCAACAATGGCTGAAATCGCCATCATATTATTGATGTTTTTATACCACCAACAGCGTCAACTTGAAGAATTGTACATAATGCTGATCCGAGGTCGTCCTATGAGGTTTATAATCAGACGACAACTTGAAAGCGTGTAATCCAAGAGGCAACCTCCGGTCTGAAAATATGAGGCAATGCGGAAGTGCGAAAGTCTGCTGTTCCTTGAGTGTCCGCTTGAGGCTGGCTCCGGAAGTACCAGAAGTCACAAACACACCAAGACAAAAAAAAGCCGTTTTTACAGCCAAAATAAGCACATTTACAGCCTGGTACAAAGAATGTCTTCTGTCTGAATCGCTAATTTCACTAACGGCACGCACTGTACGGGGGGTGAATTTTTTTCTAATTCGGCAGTTCCCACAATATGAAGCTCGCCAGTTCGTCCAATCAGAGGCACAGCTCAGATCACGTGACTGTGGAGCGTCCTGTGGTTGTTACTGTGGAGACTCACAGCACGCCTCATTTCCAATATGGCCGCGCCGGCCGGTTGGCTTCAAAGGTCCGTTTCACAAACAGACGGGTGACGTCGCGGAGACTACGTCCATTAATTATACCGTCTATGGTGTAACCCTGTGATCAGTACGAAGGTCCGAACCTTTTAAAATAATGCTTTTACACTGGGCATGTACCAGACCGTGGTCCCATGACCACCGCTTTTGGTTTGGACCAAGGTCCAACTGTTTGGTTCAGACCAAGGTCTCAAACCTATCGTTTTGGTTCATATCAAACAGAAAAGTCTGAAAGTCCGACCAAAACAACGTTGGTGTGAAAGTGACTCAAGTTTCCCGTATGTGTGTGTGTGTATGATTGGTTGTCTGTCTCTAAATGTTAGCTCTGTGATTGGCTGGTGACCTGTCCAAGGTTTACAACACCTTTTCACACATGACAGCTGGGAAAGGCTCCAGCCCCCACCACCCCAAAAGTGAAAAAAAAAAAAAAATTGGTTAAGATAATGAAAATAAATAAAATATCCATGAAAATGCTTTGCTTTTATTTTAAATGGGATTTTTAAGCAGCTGAGTGCAATCAAAAAATAAACATATATTTATATATTTATATTTGTTGGCTCATGACTGCTTCGGTCAGAAGTATAAACCAGGATTTGTTGGGATCAGATTCTCTTTTATCAGAATTTTTTGGTGGGATCAGAGTTGTATTTTTGATTTTTATTTATTTATTTTAAGTTAAATCAAGTTGAAGCAAAATAAAATCAGCACTACTGTTTTTTTCTTATTGAGATCTTTGCAGAAAAAGCTTAAAATTCCCCCTTTTTTTTTTTTTTTTTTGAGAAAAGGTGGACAAATTGCCATCTAAGAGAAGATCTTTTTATGGAAAAGCTTTAAAAAACTGCGGTCTTAAAGGACACCTGCTGGAGAGAAGTTGAAAATATTCTCAAACATTGTTTGGGAATAAATTTTTGCAGGAGAAGTTGCAATTTTGAGATTTTTTTTTTTTTTTTTTTTTTTTTTTTTTTGGGGGGGGGGGGGGTCAGAGTTGTATTTTCTATTTTTATTTATTTTAAGTTAAATGAAGTTAAAACAAAATCGGCACTACGTTTTGTTTTGTTTTGTTTTGTTTTTTTCTCATGAGATGACATCTTTGTATTTTCTGATGGTGTTTTAATGTTCTTTGAATTTCTGTAAAGCACTCTGACTGAAATCTCTCTCTAAGTTATTTTATTATTATTTTATCATCATTCATCATTGAAAGACTTTGACCTGATATTTGTGAGGAGAATCTTTAAAAAACGAAGTAAAGAGTCTGTTGATCTGGTTCCTCTTCACGCTGTCCTGCAGGTTTTTATGAGCCCTGAACCTGCTCGCTGGAATTTCCTCTGTTCACCTCACATTGTTCAGACTAACAGGGAGCCGGGTCATCAGGGTGTGGACGGAGGCCGTCCGCACCCTGCAGGGTCTCTGAGGAGCCATAAGTACTTCCAGGTCAAGAGTCCAGCAGAGGGATCTCACAGGCAGCTCACACACACTTTTCTCTGTAATATACACTCTGTGTATTTATCTGAACCTGTTTACCAGCATCCTTTGTTTGAACTGATTTAATCCAAAACAAACTCAAAGGAACAGAAACAGCAGGAATGCGTCGCCTCGTCACACTTTCACACACTGTGTTTTGCTGCCATCTAGTGTTGGAAGAGACTTCATGTCATTTTTTTTTGCAGACATCTTTTCCATGAGTTCTGATTTAATTTTCAGAGTTGAGTGTTGATGCATTTTTTTTTTCAGTAACATCTTCATTTCTTACATGTTTACTTTTGGATGAGCTTTTATTCCTCTGCAGACGTTAATAACGTTAAAGCTCGTTGATGGCTACATAAAGCTTTTTGTTACTGCGTGAGTTCAGGTTTTAATCTTTATAAGTGTAGTATTAGGATGAGAATTTACAGCATTGCATGAAAAAAAACAAACATAAGTGTCGGATGATCACACATACAGAAATGGGCGTAACTTCTCACATTACACTGCAAAAAAAAAAAAAAAAAAAAAAAGACATTTAAGCAAATGTTTGACTTTTTATTTTTAATTATCATTAAAATTGTGTTATTAGACGGAACCGTTTATATTAACAGCATTTATCTGGTCATAAACATGTTTAAATATTCAGTATCTTGGTTTGTTATTAGCAGACATGAACGCAAACATGTCCAGTGCAATATTTTTTAATTACATTATAAATCTGTTTTTTTTCCCGGTCATGAATAGAGGCATAAATATTTGTCATTGAATAAAACATATGTACAAACATGCCCGATACAATGTTTATAAATGACACAAATCAGTTTTGTAGCAACCGGAGAACTGTAATGGTTCCTTTCACAGAGAAAAAAAAAAAACATCAATGGTGGAAAAAAATATTAGCTTTAGTTTTTAGAAAAAAATTATTGAAGTTGACGGCAACAAAACCCTGAAAATGTCAAATATTTTTGAGCTAAAATTCAAAAAGAAACTTTTCTAAAATTTACCAGAAATGTCGGTGTTGGATGTTTTCTCTATTTTTGGCTCCATTGGTTTAAAATCTTTAAAATGTCATTTTTTACAGTGTAGTAGACTGATAAAATCAGATTCAGGGGAATTTTTTTGCACGATATCTTTTTTTTTTTTTTTAAATGAGAAACCTTGGTCACACCAGTTGACATTTATCAGCCTGACCACGTCTGTCACTCTGCTTCTTGATGATATGGAGCAGTTTTTACCAATCAGCCAATCAGGTCTCTCTGTCATCAGGTCATTATGTACACCTGTGTCATCAGTCCACCTTAAGGGCTCCCTGCTGCCTGCTCCTGTGAATGTTCTTTGTGTCAGAGCTGCCGTGCGGTCCGGTCCACACCTGTACGAGTCCACCATGCCCACCAAAAACGTCACAGACGAGCGGCTCTGCAAGTTCAAAAACAAAGGCAAAGACCCGGCTGTGAGTGCTTTGTTTTTGTTTGTTTTTTCAGTTATCGTCGTTTTTTTTTAAAATGCTGTTTTTTTAAAATGCTTCATCTTTACTTTTCTCGCAGAAACTCCGAGAGAAAAGAATCACGGAGTGCGTGGAGCTGAGAAAAGCGCACAAAAATGAGAGTTTCATGAAGAGGAGAAACGTGACTCTGTCGTCTCTCCCGGATGAAGAAGCTCTTTCTCCGGACTACTCCGCCGACATGGTGCGTTTCAGTCAGGCCTCAGTGATTTGATCCACAGATTGAGGGCGCTAACGCTGTTTGTGGTTGTAGATGATGGTCTTCTCCATCGAGGACATCATTAGAGACGTGAACAGCGACAGTAAGGAGGCCCAGACCAGAGGGTGTCAGGCTGCCAGGTGAGACACAGGCTGTTCCCCAAACCGACTACATCTGAATGAAGCAGGCAGCCTAGAAAGTTCTCTGCTCTGTTGGGTTTGTTTAGTGTTAAGCTTCTGGTTTTCAGTTTAGGAAAATGGAAGTATAGCTGATTTTTGTTTTTTTTCCAAATGCTGAACTTTTATTATAAATGTACAAAATGAAATATTTGAACATCTTGAAGATAAGTTCGTGTAAAAACAGATGAGTAAAAAATCGGTTAAATGCCAAAAAAAAAAAAAAAATAAATCTAAGCAAGGGGGGAGAATAGTTATATTTCCACTAGGAGTTTATTTTTCTTGTATGGTCCTTTTATTTTCAGTGGTTTAAAGTTCATTTTAAAATTTGAAAAATGACAAATTCAGGGAGAGATTTCAGGATTTAAAAAAATCATAAAAACAGGAAAATGCACAGTCGTATCATTTATTGAAAATGAATATAGAACGGATCAAGTTTTTTTTTTTTTTTTTTATCCACCTTTTTCTTCAGAAGCCTGCTTTTATCGACTTTCGGCTGCTGCTGCCGGCAAGCTAGCTCAAAACAACTTGGGTGAAATCATTGTTAGATGGGGCTCAGTGTAAACGTTTTTTAAAAAAAAAAAAAAACATTTGCATTATGACTCCACCTCCGATTTTTGTTCATTTTGTCGCTTCCTTGCTTTTGAAAGCCGGTTATTAGAGCGAGAAGGACAACTAGGCTAACATCAGCAGCTTTCTGGTCTCCATGGCGATGGAAATGGAGCGTTCATCCAGAGGAGCTAAATCGCGATAGGAAAAAGGTGGCTAGTCCAATGGGTTTTAAGAGTTTGTGGGGTTTTTGGGGCTTAAATAAAATTTTTAAAGTAATCTTTTAAATTTTTTAAGATGGGAGATTTAACCGCCTGTCCTTTGCTTCTTTCTCATGGACCGGTTAACGTTGGTGCTGTTGTATTGTGGTTGTAATACTGACTCAATCCAGTAGGTGGTGGTGATAATTAACCTTAACCTGAGTGTCATCTGCATAGACAAACGGGGTTGGTGCCATGCATTGTGGGAAACGGTATGCTGGGCAGACTGGTCTATAGAAGTAGAAGAAGACTAGATACATCAGTGTGCTGTAGCTAAGTGATGTGCCTACATGGCGGCCATCTTGGTAGGGGCAACATTCCCATTAAAGGGAATACATGTACGTCGAAACTAAGTCATAACTTGATCATTTCTCAACTGAATTTCATGCAGTTTTCTTTGTCAACATCAAAACATGTTCTGTTAATACTAAACTAATACTAAAACATGTACTGCTCTTAATACTCATGTCTTTTCATACTGAACTGAAATTTTCAGGCACTGTTGTGCATGAAAAGAGTCGAAGTTATCCGTTTAAAATCTTTCTTCCTCCGTCCGTCCCTTTAGGAAGCTGCTGTCTCAGGAGCGCAACCCTCCCCTGAAGGACATCATCGATGCAGGTCTGCTGTCCCGCTTCGTGTCCTTCCTAGGAATGGACGACGAGCCCACGCTGCAGTTTGAAGCAGCCTGGGCTCTGACCAACATCGCCTCTGGAACATCCTGGCACACTCAACAGGTGTGGAAACAAAACGAACGAGAGAGAAGAGTGATTCACTCTCAGGAGCAGACTTTAACACACCTCTGTGTGTGTTTGTGTTTGTGTCAGGTGGTGGAGAGCGGGGCCGTGCCTGTGTTCATCTCCCTGCTGGCCTCGCCCATGCTGCACATCAGTGAGCAGGCTGTGTGGGCTCTGGGAAACATTGCAGGTAAACCTTTAAAAGCCCCGTGGAGTGTTTCTACTCTTCATGGAACAAGACTGAAATTAAGAAGGGAAATCTGTGTGACCGACAGAAACCAGAGAACAGCTGCTATTATTATTATTATTATTATTATTATTATTATTATTATTATTATTATTATTATTATTATTATTATTATTATTATTATTATTATGGCCAAGATTGAATGTTTAACATGTCGACAAGAGTTCAGTCGTCTTACCGTATTGGCCCGAATATAAGACGGTGTTTTTTGCATTGAAATAAGACTGAAAAAGTGGGGGTCGTCTTACATTCGGGGTCTAGACATTATACCCATTCACAACGCTAGATGGCGCCAGATATCTTTAAAGTGAATGCTGAACTTAACTCCCCAGGCCAAAGCGAACCCCTGTCACGAAGAAGAGAAATAAAAAAATAGCGGAAAGAAAAGAGAAGAAAATAAGAGAAGAGATAACAGAAAATGGAGAAACGTAGCGACAATCTGGAGAAAAGTGGGTCGAAGATCGGCAGTTTTTAAATGATTTGCGTAAGGCAAAATAACATGCTTTTTCTCTCGAATATATTGTTATAATCATTTGTTTCAGATGTACTGTAATTATTTTCTGTATAAAAATTAAATTTGGTGTTCAAAAAGTCTTTTTTCAAACCTCGTCGCTTTGGGAAAAAAGCGTCTGCTAAATGAAATTGTAGAATTGTAGAAACTTGAGTCTTGAAAAAGAGGGGGTCGTTTCATAATCAAGGTAGTCTTATATTCGGGCCAATACGGTATTTTAAAGGTTTTTTTTTACTTCTTTATCTTCAAGTTTTCTTCTGAACATGTCTCTTTTTTTTTTTTTGAGTTTTTCAGGGATCTTAAAAATCAGACAAAGACCTCCTGAAATGAGCCAAATTACTTCTTGTCAAAAGTCTTGTGAAAAAAAAAAAAAAAAAGTTTCTAGATTCAGTAAGAACCTCAAGTTATGTAATTTTTCAGATTAACGCACGATCAAAAAAAAATAATTTTAACCAATTGAATGTTTCAGACGTTTACAAAAAGATGTAAAAACAGTAGAAGAGAAACCAAACGAATGAAATCACAGCCTAGAGCCCATCAGCCAAAAAACCAACTCAATCATACCGCTTTAATCCAGAGTCATTCTTCACCTGAATTAGTAGCATTTTCATCACCTTAAGTCTTAATTTTTAAAAAAAAAATGAAGTTAGACTTTTTTTGGTTTTATCATATTTCACTTATTGTGCTTCAGAGAGTTTAAGTGTCTTAATTTAACAATTAGCATTTTTCAATCTGCCAGTGAGGTAACAGTTTCTTGTGTTAAGACTTTCTAATGTCAAGAAACTTGGCGAGCAAATTTCTTACCCCATTTGCACATTTTGTTACAAGCAATTATTTTTTTTAATGTATTGAAATAAGACCCGTTTCTGGACTCGTCAGTTGAACGTGGCTCATCAAGTATATCGGGACACTTTTTACTGATGACTCACAGATTTGAGTTTTTGCAGTGTAATTTGCAGCGTACATTCATGAAGACTGCAAATGATGAAAAAAATGGTACATAAAAAAAATCCTGTCAAATATAAACGGTTCATGAAGTGACTTTTCTGTCTGAAATGGTTCAAGAAACCTGACCTGTTTCTGACCTTGTTGGCAGATTTTTTTTAAACACTATGAACGGTTTAGGCCTGATTTTTTTAATTTTATTTTTTTCTTAGCTTTTTTCAGTATAAGCAGCGAATGTTGTCTTAATCCTTGATTCGCTCGCTAACTCAAACCGTTTCCGCTCCACAGGCGACGGCGCCGCTTCTCGAGACATCCTGATCGAGTGTAACGTTATCCCAGCTTTACTCGCCCGGATCTCTCCCGACACGCCGGTACGTCAAATCTGCCCGTTTTTCCCCTTCAGATGGAGTAGAGCTGAAATTCAGTTTTCAGAAAAGTTAAGTAAACTAAAAGTTTGAGTAAACACAACTCTAACGGCGTAGTCGGAGAAATTGAGTTTGGTGTTTGATTTGGCTGCCGGCCTCCCCGGTGCAAAGAAAACAGTTTACAGATTTAAAAAAATGTCCGTGTGGTCTGAATTCCACTTCAATCCATAGATCCAGAACTGAAAATGGCCGTCTTTTAAAGGGTTTAGCCCCTCCCACTGAGCGTTTGACATTATAGTTTTTACAAAACGGCAACATTCTTGAATTCAGGCCTTCTTAACATCGTAAACCTTAAATGCTTTCCAATGAATAATTTAAACATTTCCACTGTTTACTTTACCTTAATTAGGCACTGAAACAATTAAAAACATTAAATGCATTTGGTCACATGGCCACTTTTGGCCGCCGTACTCCACTATATATTGTGCACGCCAGAGACGCTTGGTTTCTGCATTTACAGACACGACCTTGGGCGAGTAAGTAAACCAGACGATGAACGTGTTCAAATGTTAGAGGAGGGATACCAGCAGACTGACCAGGTTAATGAAATGCTGTTATAGGAACTGTGTGTGTGTATGTGTTCTCTGCCGGCTGTTACTGACGATGTTGCGCCGTCACAGTTGGAACCCGTTTATACGACAACGGTTTAAGGCTGAAACGTAACAAAACTTTTGTTTATATGGAAACGCCGTCCAGAGTGGAATTTTTCAGCCTCCGTTGCCGTATAAACGACAAGCCAGAGTTTTTGGTGAAAACGCTGACTTTGCGTGTGCGCATTCCGCTATCATTGTGGGAACTTTTGCAAAACGGACAACAACGGTTAAATGGCGGACTTCCCGTGCTGCTCCACTCTTGCACTCAGTAAAGACGCATTTTAATATGTACACCAGATGATCAGCCCACCTCGACTTTGATGGCAGGCTTCCAAAAGACTCTGTTATATCACCACCTACAGGCCTGGCATGCATACTACAGCGTTTTCAGTCCCAGTTTCCGAGTGAACGAAGATTTTTTTTTGTTTTTTGCGTCGTCTAAGAATGTTCTACCAATGCAGCAGGTCTCACCTCTGTCCTCATCCTCTCAGACTTTCAGTCACATCTTTCTCTCTCCAGGTGGGCTACCTGCGCAACCTCACATGGACTTTATCCAACCTGTGTCGAAATAAAAACCCCTGTCCACCTTTGTCTGCAGTCCAACAGGTCAGGAAACTCGGTTTCTTACATACCTGAGAGTTAACCCTTTGTTTTAGGTTTTTTTTTTCTTTTTTTGGTAAAAGTTCAGAAAACTGTCTGATTTCAAGATATTAGGCGTCATTTCTTTTAACATCTTGAAATCAGACTTTTTTCTGCACTTGTCAGGTGAATGTGGCTCATGGAGTCTAAAAAAAATCCAAAGTGAAATCAATCTGACCTGTAATTTTCCTTTAGTGTATTGATGGAAACTGCTCCCTTCCTTCAGGTGCTCCCCTCTCTGATCCAGCTCCTTCACCTGAGCGATAAGGACATCCTCTCCGATGCATGCTGGGCGCTCTCCTACCTGTCAGACGGTGAGAACGAGCGCATCGACATCGTGGTGAGAACCGGCATCGTGTCCCGGCTGGTGGAGCTCATGGGCCACCGGGAGCTCAGCGTCATGGTGAGAGGATTCAACCCCTCAAGCTTCACCATTTATTTAAGTGAAATGACTCCAAAAGCTGCTCCTCCTCCACCCTGCAGACCCCCGCCCTCCGCACCATGGGGAACATCGTGAGCGGCTCAGACCAGCAGACTCAGGTGGCGATCGAAGCGGGTATCCTGAAGGTCTTACCTGAGCTCATGAGGCATCCGAAGGCCAGCGTGCAGAAGGAGGCAGCGTGGGCGCTGTCCAACATCGCTGCAGGACCCTGCAAGCAGATCCAGCAGCTGATCACCTGTGGCCTCCTCCCTCCTCTGGTGGAGCAGCTCAGGAACGTGAGTAGAAGAAGAAACGACTCGAAGCTCAAAATGGTTTTCGTACACGTTTATGATCCAGGATTTAAAGAGACTAACCGTCCGTCATCCTGTCAGGGAGACTTCAAGACTCAGAGGGAGGCAGTGTGGGCAGTGACCAACTTCACCAGTGGGGGCACTGTGGAGCAGGTGGTCCACCTGGTGCAGAGCGGCGCCCTGGAGGCGATCATCAACCTGCTGCAGGTGAAGGACCCCAAAGTCATCCTGGTCATCCTGGATGCCATCAACAACTTCTTCATGGTGAGCGGCGGCGAGTCCTCAAACTGTTTTTGATCCTCGGGTTGAAACGAGACGTTGAAGTTGTCGCTCGTGGCTTTTTTTTTTTTTTTTTTTCAGGCGGCAGAGAAGCTTGGCGAGACGGAGAAACTGAGCCTGCTGGTGGAGGAGCTGGGAGGACTGGACCGCATCGAGATGCTGCAGAACCACGAGAATGAGATGGTGTACCAGGCGGCTCATGCCCTCATCGAGAAGTATTTCTGTGACGTGAGTAACAAACTGTGGAACCAGCCTACAGCCGGATTTGTGATCCGACTGCTGCGTCTGACTTTGGACCGCTCTGTCGTTCTTTCAGGGCGAGGTGGAAGAAGTCAAGGTCGACGCCACAGAAGATGCTTTCGTATTTAAGAGCCCTGACGTCAAGAGAACATTCGACTTTTAAAATGTTTTGATTTATTAATGTCTGAATAAATAAATTTGATACCCTACAGTCACTGTTTCTTGTTCCTTGATGCGTTCAAAGCAGAAATGATTGACCTCTTCCTCGACTTTCTTTCCCTCAGTCAGTTCAAAGGAACTTCCAAACAGGAAGTGCCTCGAGGTTTTACACGCGTTGCAGCACAGCAGTGATTCTGACTTCTAAAATTAGCTCAAGGTTTCAGTTTTCACTTCCACAACTAAAAAAACTTCTTTAAATTTATTCGTATTTTTAGCTGAATTTATGCTAACTTCAAACAGTTTCCCGAGTTCTGCTTAATCCCAGACACGCTGGGGCTGATGGGAGTTTGTTAAATTTGAAGCAGCAAACCCAGTTTTTGGGTTTTTTTTGCTGATCCTTCCTGTAATTTGTCTCATGACTGTAGTACAAGTAAATTTATGGGATCTGTTTTATTAAACTGCAAAAAATGAAATCTGAAGTGTTTCTTAGTAAAAATCTTGAGCCACAAAATTCATTTTAATCTATATAAAACGATTATAGATCTACAACTGAATTTTGAGATGTCTTCAGTTCCATTTTTACTGCTCATAATTCCATTTTAGTTACCTGTATTTTTGTCTCGTCAAACTTTGCTTTTAAATGTTTCAAACAGGTTGCCGTATTTATTCACTTCCAATCTGAAAATTTTTACAAAGTGATAAACCGACGTCAGACCAGGGTGACAAATTCACAGCAAACAGACTTCACTACGATGTACTGCGTTACATTAGTGATTAGACAGCTAAGCTATGAAAAGCTAACGTTAAGCTAACATTCTAGTATTCAGCCATCTAATCATTCATGAAATCCTGGAGCTACATTGTATTGAAGTCTGTTTGCTGTGAATCGGTCACCCTGGTCCGACAGCAGTGTAGCTTTTATTAGCGATAGCTGTTGCTATAGCAGCGTTAGCTATACCCTTATAACTGGCAATTTTAAATACAACTAACAATTCAAAACATGGCTCATATTTATGTGGAGCAGTAAAGGATGAAAACATGGCATCATTATAACCAGCAGTTTGGATATCATGGAAAATTTCTCGTACCCCTTCATTTCGAGTGAGGTCCTGGTTTGTCTTTTTCTCAAGGGCTGTGTAGTTCTTCACCTTAACCCCACAGAGAACTGGGATACCCCTTCACTAGATGTGAATGCCTAAAACCAAAGGCTGAGGGGTACAACAAGGGCTAAGGGATAAACCAAGGGTTAAAGGGTACTCCAAGGGTTAAGGGGTAAACCAATGGCTAAGGGGTACAACAAGAGCTAAATGGTAAATCAAGGGCTAAGGGGTAAACCAATGGCTAAGGGGTACAACAAGGACTCGGGAATAAACCAAAGGCTAAAGGAATACACCAAGGGCTAAGGGATATACCAATGGCTGAAGGGTACAATAAGGGCTAAGGGGTACAATAAAGGCTAAGAGGTACACCAGTGGCTAAGGGGTACAACACGAGCTAAATGGTAAATCAAGGGCTAAGGGGTACAACAAGGACTCGAGGGTTAAACCAAAGGCTAAAGGAATACACCAAGGGCTAAGGGATATACCAATGGCTGAGGGGTACACCAAGGACTAAGGGATAAACCAAGGGTTAATGGGTAAACCAATGGCTAAGGGGTACAACAAGAGCTAAATGGTAAATCAAGGGCTAAGGGATAAACCAGTGGCTAAGGGGTACAACAAGGACTCAGGGATAAACCAAAGGCTAAAGGAATACACCAAGGACTAAGGGAGAAACCAAGGGTTAATGGGTAAACCAATGGCTAAGGGGTACAACAAGAGCTAAATGGTAAATCAAGGGCTAAGGGATAAACCAGTGGATAAGGGGTACAACAAGGACTCAGGGATAAACCAAAGGCTAAAGGAATACACCAAGGGCTAAGGGGTACACCAAAGGCTAAGGGATAAACCAAGGGTTAATGGGTAAATCAATAGCTAAGGGGTACAATAAAGGCTAAAAGGTACACCAAAGGCTAAGGGATAAACCAAGGGTTAATGGGTAAATCAATAGCTAAGGGGTACAATAAAGGCTAAAAGGTACACCAAAGGCTAAGGGATAAACCAAGGGTTAATGGGTAAACCAATGGCTAAGGGGTACAACAAGGACAAAGGGATAAACCAATGGCTAAGGGATACATTTGGGATTTGCCCTTAGTACATTTTTCTGAACTTGTCAGGTGAATGTGCCTCAAATTAAGTCTAATAAAAAATTGACTTAATAAAATGATGAACTTGAAAAGAAAGCAAGGAGCTGTGAAATCAGTTTTATTTGTAAAGGGAATAAAGAAGAAGACCCTTTCCCTCCAAACAATGAAACATGATCTGTGTTATGAGACTTAACATGAGCCTCATTTACCCGACAAGTCCAGAAAAAAAATCTTATTTCAAGACGTCAAAAGACAAAACTGATGCCTGAATTATTTGTAAAATAATAATAAAAATAATAATCTGCTAACATGCTGAAATAAGACCTTCTCAGTGTTTTCACATGAATGAAGCTCGGGTTAAGTCTACTTAGATAATTTAGACTGAAAATAAGACAAAACCCGACCTCAGCAGCTCAAACAGCTGAAAATTAAAACTCTGAAAAAGTTTTTGTGAAATGTGTGAAACTCAAGCTTGCATCTTTTTGGAACTGAGGGGAAAAAACTTTTCTTTTTGCCTGACTGGAAACTTTAAAATAATCTGGGGAACTTTGTGGAAACCACAAGCTAAACACTTTACGATCTGACCCCACCCTGAGTCTAGACGGCCCCACTTCAGCTCTGAGATAAAAAGAAGACCAGAATCACTAGAGGAGACCTGACTGATTCTGAAGAGCTGCTGTAACTCCACCAGGTAAGGTTTATCTACAACCCGATGAACCTACAACCTTTACCTTTTCAGGTAAAGATGCTGAAGAAGACCGTGTCTGTGTTCATCGTCCTCTGCTGCCTTCATGTCAGGATACGACGTGTGAACGCAAAGACGGTGAGAAAAGAGTCGGAGCTCAACTTTTCAGATTTTAAATCTGTGGGCAGATTTTTTAATCTCATCTCGTAATGACTTCATTTGTTCCAGCTGCTGGATCAAGAATCCATGAGGACCCCTGACGATGAGACGCATCGTCCACAAGAGGCGACTCAGACACCGTCTTTAGTCCAGAACACCTCCTCCCACATAAACGCCTCCCTGAAGGTCCCGTCAGTTCTGACCCAGCTCCTCAGGATCCCTCTGAACCTGTTCCCTGACTCTGTCGACGACATGTACTATGGCTGCTCCCACAAGATGCTGATCAAAGTGAAGCGCCACCACCTCCCGAGGAGCTCCGGGGAGGGTCTTCACTCCACGTACACCAAACTCTGCGCTCTAAAAGCCATGAAGACTAAAGACCCGTACGACCTGCTGTCCTGGGATCACTTCAGGGCCCTGTGCGCCTACACAGCCGGGTCTTATGACGACTTGAACCGAGCTGTTCGCAAAGGTAAAGCTTCCTATAAAACCTCGTTTGAATTCCACGCGCTTCACTTCCTGCTTTCGGACGCCATCCGGCTTCTGAAGGTCAACCAGAGGAGCTGCTTCACCAGCTACAGGAGGAGCAGACTGCTCTTCAGCGGGGAAGCCGGGCAAACGATCCGCTTCGGCTCCTTCGCCTCGAGCTCCCTGAACAAAGACCTGAAGCAGTTTGGACGGAGGACTTGTTTTGAGATCCACACGTGTTTTGGGGCCTACCTGAAGTCCTACTCAGAGTTCGACTCAGACGAGGACGAGGTCTTGATTCCTCCGTACGAGATGTTTGATATCGTGTCTGTGGACGTGTCGGGACAGAACGACCTAAACTGTGATGTTTTGTTCAAGCTTGAGACCGCTGGAGTTCACAGCAGTCTCAACTGTCAGGCTGTGGATGTGGTCTAACAGGGACCTTAAAGGGCTCATGAACCTTCAGTATAAATGCAAAGTTATTTTTGTTTCTTAATGTATTAAAATTCTCCTGAGTGACACTTTTTTGTTTAATATATAAACATCTGATCGTACAGGCCAGTGATTCCCAAACTGGGGACGTGACATAGAGGATACGTTAGAAATAAAAATATGGTTTGGAAACAGCCTGTGAAAGTGGCGTTAAATAGACAGAGGCTACAGTCTGAGGGGCCAAAATTCACATATATGGGCTGCCATCTAGAGCCCAGTGAACTGCACTGTCAAAATAAACATACACATGCTGACCCTAAACCCACTCTAACCCAAACCCGAACCTTAACCCCCAAAAATGGAAAAATGGCTAAAATGGATAAATAAGAAAAAAAACACTTTCAAGTCATCACACTTCAGCTTCATCAAAGGAAAAAAAAGTGTAAAACTCAAGACACCAAACAGAGAGTCGACCCAGCACTCCTCTAGCCTGAGGCCCAGCCCATTCTGATGTGTTGTTTCTGAACGATTCATTAAAAACGAACAATTCGTTCATTCAAGATGAACAATTCGTTCAGGAACAAACGAATCGTTCAAAACGAACGAATCATTCGAAACGAACGAATCGTTCAAAACGAACGAATCATTTGGGTGAATGAACTGAACAGAATCACTTACTGAAATGAATCGTTCATTTCTCAACTTCAGTTGCGCTCTCCTCTCTCCTGTCTCGTCTCTCTCTCCAGACCGTAAGACTCTCCAAAGCTCGACGTCCCTTCCCCTTTCATATCAGTGAAACGTAATGACTGAATCAACAGGGTGGAGTTGGTTGGGAGCCCTGTGTCGCTCAAGCTTGCCCCTACAGCTCCACCTTATGAGCTCCAAATATGTGTGCTTTTTGCAGCTATTTGCGTGTTTTCAGTTTGCAAACAGTTTATAAACACAACTTAATTCAGCTGACTGTTTAAACACTTTATCATGTTTCAGTTAGTACAGTGTAGCTCAGTCAGTTCACTGAATGAACAGAAGCTCCAACAGAATCGCTCGCCGACTGAACGAATTAAACGAACGGAAGCTCCGCCCCCGAGTCAGACAGCCAGTGAATGATTTGTTAACTGAACATAATAAACAGAAAACAACCAGGAAATTTGTGTTTGTTTTAGCAGCTTTCAGTTTGCAAAATGTAGCTTTATGTCTCACAGGCAGCGCTGCAGAGAGTACTGAACGAATCTTTTGAACGAATCACTTTACTGAACTGAGTCCAATGATTCGGTACACTGAAAAGAACTGTTTTTCCCATCACTACAGTACATGGAAAGAGTAGAACTGCTGTTTTTGCTTTGAAGCAAGCTGATTTTTTTTCTAAAATTTGATCTATTGATAAAAAATTTATGAATTTTTTAAATTTAAAGCACATTTGCTGTTTTTTTTCTGTTTATAAGAGCCAAAAATCGACTGTTTTCAGGACAAGAACCCATCAATGAATCTTTTTTTTTATTAAGACATGATTTGACAGATGGCTACAGGATAAAAAGTGAGCACAGGATAAGTTACTGATCCTGCTTTAGTCCCAGCAAGATACTGACACCAGAGTTCTGCCTGTCAGGATTTCTTCCACTGAGGCGAAGCTTTTTCTTTTTTCCTCAAAAACAACCGTCTCACCGTCCGAGAAAGTATGAAACTCTGACAATTGATATTTAAATATTCTGAGACGGATAGACGTATTTTATGGTTCATTCATCCTTTTTTTTTCTAGACAATCCAGAAATGTTGGATGAAATTCTGATATCTGTGACCCGACTTCCTGAAAGCATCAGACGAGGCAGAATGTCAAAGTCTGGATACCGTTCCTTTTGTTCACCCACTGAGGGGGTGAATGTATAAAAACAGGAAGTGGAGCAGAAAGAGTTAACGCTCAGAATAAACAGACGTTCAGCTCAGTAACAGCTGTGTGTGTGTCCCAGCAGAGTGGGTTTGGCCCCGTGTGTGTGTGAAGTGTTGAAAAATAAATACAGTAGAAAAACTTGTGGTTCCAGTTGAAGCACCGAGCGTCTTGTAACAGAGTGAGTGAGTCTACATCTTCTCGTAGGAGAGTTCATGTCCGCAGGTGGTGCAGGTTTTCTTATACAGATCCTCCTCGGGGTCTACCACCTCCTCTGGTCCGTACTGGTGCTGGTGAGCGCTGGTGTCTTTGGTCCACATGCTGCTCCTCACGGCCCTGCGCAGCTCTAAAACACAGAAACCAAACGTTCCGTCGGACCGAGCCACAGGTCGATGTTTACGTGACGAAAGCGGCTCTGAAGCTCACCTTTGACCTTCTTGTTGAAGCGTTTTTGTTTCTGCACCTCTCTGTTCTCCTCCCTGGTCTCTTTGGCCTCCTCCAGAGCCTCCTCTGAGCCCCACACCTCCATACATCTCTTCACCACCTGAGCGCACAAAAACACACGCTTAGATTCAACTCTCACAGGGTCAAAACGCCGCTCTGCGCTCCTTCACAGCGTACCTGCAGTTTGAGGTAGAGCTTCATGTCTCCCCAGGTCGGGTTGTGTGGATTTTTCTTCAGAATGAACCTGAGCGGAGGCTCCCTCTTGTCCAGGTCACAGTCCTTCAGCAGGTACTGCTGCTTGGCTTCAGTCCTGGAGATCAGCCGATGTTTCTCCTCGTTGTCTCTGATGAAAAAGGGAAGAAATCAAAGCGTCAGATTAGTTTTCAAAAGTGACGTCTGAGTGAAAAATTCTTTGTTTTCCAGACTATAAGTCGAAGAAGTCAAAAAATGCAAGAAGACAAAAATCAAATATAAGTCACGCTGGACTATAAGTCGCATTTATTTAGAATGTTTTGGTATGTTTACAGTATTTTCAGTGAGTGTCTCACAGTAGGAACGGGGGCAAACAGCCTCACTCTTGAAAAGTTACAGGAGTTTTGACACTAGTTTGTGACTTAAATCCCAAAAACCTTTCCACAACAGAGAGCGAGGAAGACGTGAGTGAACTTTTATTTCTCTAAATCATGTTATCGGGCTCTAAACAGCGGGTGCTGTCCAAGAGGAAGATGCAGAGCCTCCATCAGCTGCAGAGATGTTTCATCAATATTCCTCATGTA